>CAIGRP010018422.1:0-14634 GCA_903798385.1 Fraxinus cuspidata
TATTACAAGAATTTCATAAACGCTTCCGCACAACATTACCTCCATTTTTTTAAAAAAAATTCTTGTCTCCAGCACACCTTTGGTCAACAACACAACTACAACTTTGTTGGTCTCCACCTCATTCAGAAAGCTTCAAGCACTCAATTACGATTTCATACTCAACTATTACTGGGTCTCCCTCCCTCTTTTATTAGGTAAATACCACTTTGACTCTATCTTTGAACCATAAGCATTATATTCTCCATAATATACAGTCTAACTATCTTTAACTAGGAACAAAACCTAGTTTGTAGTCGTATTTAGAAAAATTGCCATACTTTTTGTAGGTAATATTGAAGAGGAGAAGGAGATGGGAACCAGAACAAGATAGAAGTAGAGAATGAGGCTCGAACTCGTATAGGATACGTTGTCCTAAAAACAATAATTGTCTCCTCTAGTATGCTTTTAGGATTTTCGGTAAATAGTTTAGAGGATTGACAAACCTTCAAGGAAGAAGCACAAAAGCATAATTGATTCTTCCTAGTTGAACTTGATGAATACTTTAAGAAATTTGAATTTTTTATGAATGAATCTGAATAACTCAAGTAATGATTTACTTATTGTTTCTTATATTTGGAAATAGAAATCTATCTATTTATAGATTTCCATCCATATGCCTCGAACGGGTCCCAACAATTTGGATGAAAACCAAATTTCAAATTAAAAATAGCCCAACAACTAGAAAATTGAACCATGCGCACGCATGGTTAGAGCAATCTGGCCTCTGTTTTTTGCAGACAAGGCCATGCATACGCATGGGCAAAAGAATTACCTCCATACATGATTCCACCAATTCATCCATAAAATAGCCTAATAAGTGGCCCACTAATTTTGAACAAGTATACAACACTTTTTACTTATTACCATTGAAATTCAAGGGGGAATTTTCGTATGGAATCCATATGTAGGACTAGAACCCAAGTGCCAAGAAAATTGAAAAAAGGAACTGTTGGGCATTTTGATACCAAATAAACCCAGAGTGATGATGACTTGTTGGATCGAATAAAAATCATATGGTTCATTTGGAATCTATTATTGAGACTATTTAAGTTTTCATTTTCTTTTATATATTTTTCTGTGCTTTAATTTAAAAAAAAAAACTAAAAAAAATTTCAAAAATTCAAAAATATTTTCTTTTTGTGTGCTTGTATGAGTTAGTTGGCAATGAGGAATGTATTGAATCATAAATTTATCTATGAATAGTCGACCCAATAATACACAACTGGCAACCAACAAAAGAAGTTGGACCGAGTATTACATCCAGGGCCCGACCCACTTTGTTGACCTAAGTTGCTGCTATATATACTTAGACCCTTTTGTGATATGTATGATCATAATACATACACAAGATTTGTTCAAAAGCCCCTTTTTGGTGAGATTTCAGCTACTTCTCTGAGACTCCTTGCTGCAGTCCCTATGTGCGACCTTTCACATCACCTCTACCAGTATCTTGGCCGGTGCCTGGCTATCAGACTTGCCATTGTTCTGCTCCGTCTTTCTCAACTTCACTACTACTTCGACTGCTTCCTTCGCAGCTGCCTTCTGAGTGATTTATGGGCGGTTTCCTTTGTGGTTTTGAGTGGGATTCTTGGTTCCTTCTTGTGGAGTTGCTTTGTGTGTTATTGGATTATTGATCTCAACCCAGTCCAATCCATTTTGGTGCCAATCTTTGTGATATTGGAAAGCGAAAGTATTTATCTTTAATTTATAGTTTTAATTCTATTGTTATTAATTGATTTGGAACTCACTTAGTATTTGTTTGATCAATTGAAGGCTGTATTTTCTTCACAAATTGATATCAGAGCCTCCAGTGACTCGATTGCTTGCTGATTTTCGATCTTTGGTGGCTGAAAAATCGGAATTTCTACGTCTGTACGTGTGTATTCTGTGCAATTGAGGCGTTGGTTTGGTGATTTAGCAAAAGGACTTGAGCCCTTAATTAAATTCGCATCTCATTATTACGGACCACATATAGGTTCGCTCCAATAAATTGGGTGGAACTCTTTAAATTTCTGCAATAGCAGGTCATCGTGTAGGGTCATCAAGGATTGTAGCATTGCCTGATGCTAGCATTTTAGGACTATTTACCTAAATTGTGATATTATCGTCTTTGTGGCTATATTGATCGTTGTTTAATTTCCATATTTTTGCTGAGCTCTTTATGGTTAGAATTGTTACCTTTGACCTTACTCGCTCGAAAATTCCCTTTTAAACTGAAGTTCGAATCTCACGATAATCATGGGAACTTAGATCGATGTATAACTACGACTTATAGGACATTCCCTGTGTAGTTGTCTCTTTGAAGGTTGCTTACATGCTACGTGTCTTATTTGTTAAGATATCTACGCACCACTTTGACTTAGGTGTCTTTAACGATAAAGGTGATTATTTGGCAACAAAAGATGGTTTTTAGTACAACAAAAAGTTTCAAAAGCTATTGATAATTCTTTTGCTGCAACTATGACTAAGGATTAGAAAAATTAGCTTAACGAACTTACTTATACCTCTATTCTATTGCACTTATCTACTATTGTTTTGCAAAAAATTAGCAAACATGATACTACCGAAAAACTTTGGAAAAAGCTCAAGGAGTTTTATTTGACTCAATCCATGCCCAACAAACTTTTCTTACTTGAAAATTTTTCAATTTCAAAATTGATCTCCCAAAAGATTTAGCTCACAATCTTGATATTTTCAATAAAATAGTTCAAGATATTACGAATCGTGGTGAAAAAAGTCTATGGTGAATATAAAGCTATTATTCTTTTGAATGTTGTTCCTAATAATTATAAGGATGTCAAGAATGCAATCAAATATGAGAGGAAGACAAACATCCAATATAGTTATCGATTCCCTAAAGGCTGAGGAGAGATAAATGATACTTGAAAGAAATGAGAGAAAAGCATGGGAGATTTACCAAAGAAGGGTAGAACTCAGTTTAGGGGTGGAGAGGGGAAAAACAATAGTGGGAAGAAAAAGTGGAGAGGTAGATCTAAGTCACAGGGGAAGGCTAAGAGGAGGAAATATTACGGTTGTGGGAAACTAGGACATATCATAAATGACTTCCAAAAAGAGAAAAATAAGTTGAGATATCAGAAGAGAGATGAACCAGTGGGGCTAATGTTGTTATCTAGAGAGATAAACCTGATCAGGTTTACATGCTCTTAGATACTGAACCAGTTGAAATTAACATTTCTATGAACTCCCATATACATGAGTGAATTCTTGACTCCGATGCTTCTTTCATATTTCATCAAATAAATTGTGACTTGATCATTTGTACAAGTCTAATCATGGACATGTAGTTGCATGGAGTGGAGTCGCATATAAGATCACTGGGATAGGTAATGTGATTGTCAGATTTGACAGTAGTTTTGTGCACACACTAAAAGAAGTTAGGTATATTCCACATATAGGTAGAAATCTAATTTCTACGGGAGAGTTAGATTGCACGGGTTTCACTGGAGTGTTAAAATTGTTTAAGGGAGAACTTGGAGCCTTTAAGGTTACTAGGAACAATGACATTTTCATCACGCATGCTGAAGTGATGGATGGTTTAAATTCCACTATCACTGACATTGACCACACACAAAAGTGGTACAATAAGTTTGCTCGCGTTAGTGTTAAGAGACTTAAATTCTTTAACGACAAGGGTGTGTTTGGTAAGGATCAGGTGTCTGGCGTGCTATTTTGCGATCATTGTGTGCTTGGTAAACATCGTGGAATTTCATTTGCATCTAGCACACACAAGACATCTAGAGTGATATAATATATTCATACTAATTTGTGGGGTCTAGAGAGCAATCCCACTTTTGGTGCTAACAAATATTTTTTGTCTATTATTGAAGATTTCTCAAGACATCTGTAGGGTTTATTTGCTAAAAGATAAATCTAAAACTTTCGTGAATTTTAAAATTTAGAAAGTTAAGGTGGAGAACCATACATGTAAGTGAAATATTTGTCACTAATAATGGTCTCGAGTTTTGCAATGCTGAATTTGACAATTTGTATAATGTTGAGTTCTGTTGTGCCCAAGTCTTTTTGGGGTGAAGTGTTATGACTACATGTTATCTGACTAATATGACTCCTTTCGTTGCTTTATATTGTAATACTCCGTACGAGATTTGATACGATAAATGTACTAATTATGCTATACTTAGGACATTTGGTTGTTCTGCTTTCTCTCATCAAAGTAAGGGAAAACTAGAACTTAGAGTTAAGAAGTGTTTCTTCATAGACTACCCTGAGAGAGTTAAAAGATATATGTTATATGATAGAAGCCAAAATGGTATGAGATAATCACAAGTCGCTGTGTCACATTTAATGAGTCTAATATGTCTTGCAAAGAAAGTGAGGAATGGCAAGAAACTTTTAGGGAAGAATCCCCTGTTGAGGTAGAGTGTGTGAGTATCCACATCCCAACTACCTCGAGCGAGGTGGACAGTAATACACAAAATCAGCAGAACATAGAGTTAGAAGTTGATGAGGAAGTTATTGATGACAACCCTATCGACCAAAACCCTCTAGATAATTATCAATTAGCTAGAGAGGAAACCACGTAAGGACCCCAAAGGATGTCTAACTATACCAAAGCCTATACTAATTATCAAGAACTAGTTGATAACGAGCCAAATACCTATGAGAAGGCTATGAGGAGTGAAAAAAAAGTGAAAAGTCGCTAGGTGTCACGAGAGAAGAGATGAGTTCTCTAGCCAAAAATCAAACTTGGGATTTAATTCCTAAACCTAAGGATAAATCCATAGTTGGATGCAACTGGCCATATAAAATTAAGGAGGGAAGCGCTTGTAAGATACACGGCTAGCGGCTAGGTTAGCAGCCAATTGGTACACGCAAAACTATTAAGTACCACTTTTAGGGTTATGTTGGCTTTTGTTGCTTACTATGACCGGGAACTTGAACAACTTGATGTCAAAACTATTATTTTGCTTGGTGATCTTGATGAAAAAAAATTTACGAATCAACCCAAAGATTTTAAAAGTAAGTCTAAACCTAACTATGTATGGTTTTTAAGGAAATATCTTTATGAGCTAAAACGGTCTACGCGTTAGTGGTATAAAAGGTTTGATTCTTATGCGTTGTCTAATGGTTTCAAGAGTATTGAGTTTGACTATTGCTTGTATTACCGCACCGGTGTATGTATTTGTTATTTTAGGACGACAAGTTGTTAATTGGACCTAACTTGAAGGTGGTAAACAAGATTAAAAGGAGTTAGGAAAGAATTTAATATGAAAGACCTAGGACATGCTTGGAAGATTCTTGGTAAGGAGATTAACCGGGATAGGTCTAATTCTTGTATGTGCATTGTCATTAATTTGGAACTCGCTCGGTGTTTGTTGGATCAATTGAACGTTGTATTTTCTTCACAGGAACCCAATTGCAACGAAAAATTTAAATACCAATCCATGTACACATATATCTTTATAAAATAACAAATCGCATAATTTTAAATTTGTATGTACATCAAGAAAAAATATTGATCACTCGCCTTGGAAATTGGAGGGGTGGGCAAAGGAATAGCAGGAGGGATTCTAGCTTCCTCGGCCTTGAATGGAGAGGCCATTTTTGTCGCCGCTGAAACAGTGCGGATCGGATTTACACAATTTTTGTTGATTCTGTCGATAGAATCTGTGCTACGGTTGAGGGAAAATGAGGAATTGGAATGAAAATTGGAACAGAAGGAAGAGCGACAGAGATACGAAATTGAAGAATGGTTATTGAGAAATCTGGTGGATGAAGACGAGAGCATTCCAACGGTGGCAACCGTCATTTTCAGGAGTAGGGTTAAGTTTAGGAGCAACAGATTGATTACAAATTTGTCAAAGGGAACATTGCATTGTTGGTCCTCATATCTATTCCAAATAACAAATTGGTTAGTGTTCATGCTATTAACTTTGTTGTAGAATCAGTCTAAGAATGTCAATTCTGCTTATCGGCTCAAGTGGCTTGCGGCTCTATTCGGGAAAAGCTCCAGTCGGCTCGGCTCGCAGCTCGTTGGAATCGAGCCAAGGCTCGGGTCAAATCTCATTTTCGAGTGTTGGCTCGAGTTCGAGCCTGCTCATGTCATCACACCAAATACGAGCCAAAATTGGCTCGTGTCTTTGAAATAAGGCAACTACGACTTCCTTTTTTAAAAACAATTGTACAGCTGACTTTATAAAAATAAAAATAGAATTTCAGGAAAAAAAAAAGGTTCAATTGGGATGAGCCCCATTTTTTCGGCCGAGCTTTGGCTAAGCTCAGCTCAAGCCAAAAAAAAAAAGCTCAATATGTTTTTATTGGAACCGCGAACTTCAATTCGAATTGTTTACATCCCTAAATCAATCCCCAACAATAATAGAAGAAAATCCAAATTTTCGTTGGTCTCATGTTATTGTCGAGGAAATGTCTCGTTTTAGGTTTTTGCACGTTAGTAAATTTTTAAAAACAATATTTGTTATTAGTTTCATAAATTGAACACGTGAATAGTTTCTATTGTTGAAGGTCGATTTGTAACTATAATGGTGTTGAAAACAATTTTAAAAGAGTAGAGACCAACTTGTTAATTGATTATTAGATTAATGCGTAATTCATGTTTTTTTTATAATCTGTTGATTGATATCGAAGTCATAATCATAAATTTTAGCCATAAGAGTGTCATTTTAAGAAAGAGACTGTTAAGAATATACAGTGTATAAAAAAACGAAGTATCAATAATGGCTATTATGTTTCCATCTAATTCACGAACGGACAAATTTGTTTTTCTTTTACTTCTTTTTCATTTTGCTAGTTTTCCTTCCTTGATTTTCTAGACGTTTAGCTCCTTTTAATTATTTCATATAAGATTAATGGTGCAGAATATTACTCCTTGATGCTATTATATTGCAATATACTATCTAGGGAATTTTGAATATCTAATTGTTTGTCTATAATCCTCATTGATTAGGTATTTCATTTTCTTTTTAAATTTTAAATTCTACCCTCCATAATAGGAAGAACGAGCATAAGAAAGCAAGAAACATGGGCATTTAGAAGTGTAAAGGCCTCCCACAACCCGGTTCTAAGGTGTAGATACTAGGCCAACGTTCCCATACACTTTTCGTCTAAACAATTTTTTTCTTTTTTCTTAAATATAAGTCCACGTAGGTCGTACTTTTTGACACTTTTTGACAACTCTATGAAAAGAGAAACTTCAATGAATAATAGTGTTCTAGTGAATCCTACTTTTGAGGGAAAAAAAGATGGGACTTCAATGGAAAGAAAACTTACAGTGTCTATCATTCATTGCAAAACATATATAAAACTTCAACAAGTTGTAGCTTGAAAGAATGAACAAAAATGACATTTTAATATTTCCATATTCAACTTCAGTGTTTTCTGAGCTTCAAACTGTGTGCAAGTGGACTCCATATGCGTTATGAAAAGCTCTTAATTAACCACAATTTCATGTAATGAATTGAGGAAGAGAAGAAAACATCCCGACAATCCACAAGGTTGTTTTGAGAAGTCGCAAAGCCGAGACTCCTCGTGTATCAGATGCATCACTTACATACAGGCTACTATATATCGGTGTCTATTAGGCATCATCACCCCCATCAGCAACTTGCAGAACACGTCTCCATATGGTGTTTGATCCAATCACAAGTATTGTTTATGTATCCGGGCTCTATTCTCTTCCCACCATAGTCTAGCATGCATCTCCCCAAATTTCTCTCGGCTGCATTTTCAATTTAAAATCAAGTAAGAATAGTGTAATTGATCGAGTCCTGAACCCGATTTACAAAAGCAACTCTCAACGTGAGAGCTACGTCCATTAGCTACTACAAGTTTTAAATATCAAGTGTGTCTCTTAGAATACAAACACTAACAATCATTTATATATCGCAGAAATATTAGAGCAACATGATACAAATATGAATACTTAATGTGTAGTATGATTAGTTTCAGCATAGTTCAACTTAAACTAACCTGAATCTAACGCGTCTGAGTTCTCTTTTACCATCTGGCAATGCCCTGATGGTAATGTAGACCCCCGGCTCGTCCTGGTCAACCCATTCAGTTTCAAGATCACTGGCATTGCTTATCGATATCTCTCCAGAGCGATCGGCATCCTTAGAGGAACTAGTCCTCATGGAGGCATCCATTGAGGATGTTTCTGTTTTAGCTCCACTAATACTCGAGAGTTTTGGAGTTGAGGCAACGCCAAAAGAATCACAGTTATAGCGAGAATGCATTGACTGCTGATCGAGTGAATCTGAAGATGAGAATGTCATTCCAGTTGGTCGCTGTAAAGTACGCGGGAGTCTTTCTCTGCCCAGTGGTGGTGTTACTGGACTGGCTTCAGCAGATTCAATCTTCGAACTGCTATCATCTTCAGATCTTGGAGTTGTTGGGAGAGCAAAAGCTTGGCGGTTTAGTCTTTGGACATTGTAAAGTTCCGTCACTTTCTCACAATTCTCGGCCCACCACTTTTGAGCTTGCCATTTGTTGAATATTTCTCGGCTGACCAAATAAGATCAACATCAATCAGAAAACTACTTAAATATTTTCAATGTTTCTATAAAATGATTGAAGAAAAATGCAAAGGAAGTAATCATAAGAAACTAAGCAAAAGAGATACAAAGATTCAAAGTTTTTGATATCTAAATTGCTAGTTTCTCAAACATCTACAAATTTAGATTAAAAAGAAACTTTCAAGCATATCTTAGAAAGAAACACGAATTTTGAAGCTCGACACTTCATTAACCAGTTCTAACGGTTTCTAATTAAAAAAAAAAAATAGTAATCCAGAAATAGTTTAAATATTTGAAGTCGGTCCACATCTCGAACTTTTTATATAGAGTTTCCAACGTCCAAAACAAATTTAGACATTTAAGCTCAACCATATACATTTGAAGGCTTAAACAATACATTTAGTTTTCTTTTTAGCCTTAGGAAAGAATAAAGAGTACCTGCAGATCTTAAATTCTTGAGGCAACAAGTTTGGTAGCCTTATATTAGAAATAAAAAAGTTTGGTGGTCTAAGAATAAATCCATTACCCCCAAGTAATCAAACTACCATGTTAAATTATCATTTATTCGACAACCACCAATTAAAGTGGCCCTACACAATATTTCTTTACATATTCTGCATACTCAAAATCGAAGATTGGCCTTCTTTACATGTAAAAAATTGGATTACATTTGACTTTTCTTAGACGGCAAGAGAATCTTCCCACAAAATAATGAGTTATGACAAGCTAGCAAGCAACCAAGAAAATTATTAAGAACTTTTCATATGAATACGTACTGACTCACAGTCCATTCAAAGTAATGTCATGATACCAAGGATATTAAACCTTAAACTACTAATTAGTGGCAATGATGTAGAAATGCAATTGTTGTGATCATAAAGCAGGAACAAAAAGATAATCACATTGCATTCTTATATTTATGTGCTGTTTTTCTTTCTTATTGGTAGATTTAAGCTTTTAGAAATGAGGAAAATTCGTATATTTAAACATGCATTAGCACGCGCAAATAGATTTGACACGTTACAATTTATATAAAAATGGCCTAGATACCATAAAATTACCATTCATTTTAGACAAACCGCCATCATAAACCTTAGAAACCCATCTGGCCATTTCAATCATCTTCATTTTTAGAGCAAGAAATTGAACTAGGGATGAAATGGAAAGTAAAAATTATAGTTAGGCTTCCAAACTTTTCAATTAGAGTATGTTTGATTGGCTTTATTTTTCATGGAAAATGTCATTTTTCCACCCAAGTTCCTACGTTTTGGATGTTTAATTGACATTTTTTTCCATGAAAAATATTTTCCAAAAGATGGTCGCGTGAGCATATTTTCTTCAAAAACAAGGAAAATATTTTCTTTGAGGAGAGGTAGGTTTTTATTTTTTCAGGTAATTCCCTCTTTCTCATCTACCCACTAATTAAAGATGAACAAGTAAAATTTCTTGATAGAAAATTAATCAATCAAACACATTTAATTAATGATTTTCATGCAAATAAATTCTATGCAATTCAATTGTCTAGAACTTATTTTCTTTCCATGCAAATTCTATATTTGCAATCAAACATACCCTTAGTGTGCTTTTGGATCCCAACCTATATATATTTGTGAATTTGATCCCTACATGATACAAACATTCAACGTGAACATTAAAATCGCACGCAACTTTCACATGACTTAAAATTGGATGACAAAACTATCAAACCACATAACATCCAGTTTTATGTCACGTGAAAGTCGTGTGCAATTTTATCTTACATATTCACAATTTTATAAAGTAGGAATCCAGATTCACATATTTAAATAGATTGAAAACAACTATGCATCCAAAACCACAAGTCGTCACAGGTTGAGGAGCCTAGCTCAAAATTTTCCAAATAGAAAACAGTGTAAGCTCCATAGCTCTGTTTCTTGTTTAGAAGATGCCGGATGCATATTTTGTCACTACTCGAGTTGCGGAGGGATAAAGGATGTTGCATTTGTTTTTTGTCTATACAAAAAAATAGACAAGAAACAGTTCACAAATGGACAAATCAAAGAAGAACTAGCTAGTAATAAAGATTGAAAATGAAAGGACTAGGAATCCCCGACAAGATAATAACAATCAGTAAAGGCTGCCCAACACAATCAACACAGACCCACTAAAGACTTTCTATGAGTTTTGCTTTTGGACTTTCAAAAAGGAACCAGCCCTATTTTTCTCCTCATGCCCCTTTTTCATCATGTTGGCTATAATTACTGTCAAAAAATTTCTTGATTTATCCAATTTGAACAAATTTAATAATTTATTACTCCCAACTAAATTAAAACTGGAAAATTAACTCTTCTTAAAAAAAAACACTTTTTTCATGTCATGATTGCAAAGTTTCCTTTTTGCATGGATTATGCAAACATTAATCAATTCAATTGTTGTATAACCATTAAGAGCATCCCCAATACATAGATATGAATTATTGTACTTGTAGCAAGCAAAAGGGGAATAGAGAGAATAACATCTTCAATTTGCGCTAATTGTGGACCACATGCACAAGGAAGATGATGAAGAGAAAGTGTAAAGTTAAATTAAAAAAATTTAAACGAACACATCCTAACTTTAAGGATCTCTAACATGCTTCTTGCCATGTAAGCGTTTTGGGATGATGTGACACAATTTTTGGTGTAATCCACATTCCTTTAAAGACGCTCTAACAACATTGCCCTCTATCCCCACCCCATCTCGCAACACACATCCACAAAGACGAGAAATTAACAAAATTTCTTATTTTTGTTGAATACCATATTCTCAAATTTCATAAATTGTCATGAAAAGACGCATAACTCACTTGACGTTAATCGTGAAAAAAAAATAGAAATTGCAATCTTTAAGTTTCTCTTGAAGATTATTGTAGACAATAGCTTTTAAGAACATGTAAGAAAGTTAAAATATTTTACCTAGTAAAGGATGCAAATTTAAAAAACAATAATGGAAGCAATAATGAAAAAAATATGTGGATAGCATATTTTCGCAATAACATATAATTTAAGCATGCAAACTTGGTGTAGGGTAGTTAAACCTTCGTAGGGCCATACACCAAATTTTGTCAATGGTGGACCCACATAATTAATTATGTCAAACTATAATCTCCACTCACAATTTTTATTACTGTTAAATCTTAAGAAGAAACAATATTTATGCAATTGATTTAATTATTTTACTTAAATGAGTTTAATGCTAGAATTAACCATCAATGAAGAAGATGATGTGCGAAATTACCGAACAGTTACCTGAATCGAATGCGCTTAAGATCATTTCCGCCACGTGGCAAGGACACAAAGGTAATTAACACACCGGGTTCCACCTGAGCAACCCACTCTTTCGGCTCGTTCTCTTCAACGAACACAATCGGGTCAACTCGCCGGCCACTTGCCGAAGACGGTGTACCCTCGCCGCTCGAAATTCCCTTCAGCCTTGCCTCCAGCTCCCTCCTCCCAGCAGTGGAGCTCGAGTTTGAGCTTCCCGTCCGCCGGTAGGACCATCGGAATCTATCCGACGCCGCCGAGTCCGACTCGCCCCCTATGCTCCGGTTCTTCAGTTGCTGCGCCTGAGTTGGCTGACTCGTGCATGACGGTGTGCAGTGGCGGTATGCACCCGAAGCCTTCAATGCCATATCCTTGATCTATTCAATACAACACATTCAAAATTCAGCGCCAGAAATGCAAAAAAATAAAAATCTACCAAACCCTCGATTGAAATATACAGAAATCATCACCTGAGACGTTAAGGTTTTGATGGCTTGTTTATTAGGAGTGTCATCAACAGATTCATCACTGGGTTGTTTCGAACGAGCTATGCATGTAAGCATTTTCACAGTTCTCGCTCCACACCAAAATCACTATATATCAATCTATACAAAATCGATTATAAATTATAAACCCACCTCGGAAAAATCCCTACAACACAGCAAAACCCAACATAAAAACAAAACCAGTGAGTATAAACGTATACAATTTAGAATTTAGAACAGCAAATTGAGATAAAATTGAATAGGTTTGGAGAAATAAATAAATTAAATGGGACCTGAAGGAGAGTTAGGATAGGAGGAAATGGAGATAATGAAAGCACTGAATTAATTAATGCCGTGCCGTCCCTTAAATTGTGCCATCACAGAGATTTCTGTTCATATTAATTAAACAGTACCAGATATGAGTCGACAGAATTATATGTTTTTATTCAAAACAAATGAAAAATTATGGTCCGCGCCAAATGCCTGGTCCGTGATTCTTCGTGGGCTTGGGCGTGACGAGATGGGACAGGCCCGTCTCCTGTCTTCAATGGATTTTCAAGAAATGAGACTGGGTTGGTATTAAAAACCCTCATTTTTTGTTATATTTTTCTATTTACTTATTTTTTTATTTTTGAAATAAGATTTAAATTTTAAAAATATTTTACTATGGTTTAAATTTTAAAAATATAAAATAAAATTCTAAACGAATTCAGGGCAGGAACCATGTTTTCGCTTCTCCATCCCAAATTCCTTGGCGAAGTGGGACAATGTTTAATAGGACGGGGTTGAGATATTTTGCCTTTCCGAGATACTTGGTATACATTAATTTGGAAAATCTAGAAGGCTAGTACTAATGAAAAAAAATGATTTTTGATCATTTGAGTAAATAGTTAGGTATGAAACTTGTATGCATAAACTTTAGTCATCTCAATCTTATCTTAAAAAATTGACCTAGTAGAGTTAAAATTACTAGAGTGGTCTTGACTGAATTCGAAGTAAAAAAGACATTGACTTGGTCAAGATGAGGTTGAGTTTTATAGTGGGTTTTAACTGCGTAAATATAATTTGATATAACAAGGTTTGAGCAAAGAAAATTACTGATTAGTATATATTTATGTTAATTTATAACTTCGATGGCTACTTGATACCTTCTAGCATGCCATTTGCGGTGGCTTTTTTTTATTTATAAACTTTAATCCTTGTTTTAAAGGAAAGTGGTTGATTTAGCAAGAATTGGTTAACATAATTGTGTTTGGGAACTTACACTTGAGGGTTTTCATTACACGTTTTAGGAGCGGCTTGAATCTATCTTTTACGTGATGACAATAACAAAGAAAGCTCGACAAATGTTTATAGTAAAAGCTATATACACATTCATCCATGATCTGAAAATTTAGTGATTGTAGGGGCATGAATCAAACATATCGAAAAGAAATGCCATCAACCAAATGTCCATAGGGAGCAAAAGTCATCCATGCAATCAAGAGCTTGACACAAGCATGCCTATTATCTCCGTAAGGAATTAGTGGCCAAAATGTCGAACAAATCCCAATAATAAGGGAAATTTATGGAACGAAAGAAGTATCAAATATCGTGGACAAGGATTTTAGTGGCTCATTATAAATTTTATCAAATTAATCCTAGTCCAAGATCTATAAGTGTGACATTTGTGGTGTACTTAATTTATTTAGACAATCTTCAATTTAAAAAATGGACATTTTCATTCAAAATATTAAATCCATAACTCTATTTGATAAAAATCCACTTCAATTATATTTTTTTTAATTCCCATTACACAACTATTACAATGAATCAAAAAGCAACTTATACAAATAAATACACAACCATTAGTCAACCGTTAATAAACAGCATTTACAAGTCTACAAATTAAACATGCCCAAAAAGATTCAAATTTCAATTTCTATAATTTACATAAACTAATTTGCTCAAAATTTAATTTAAAAATTTACATGATTAACACGCCAAATTAAAACTCCTACATGAAGATGTTCTACTTTCTCGTTCACCAAAGACTTGTGTGGATACTTATTATAGGCCTTGGTATTATAATTGTCAAAATAGATATTCGCTATGATTGTACATAAAACATGATAAGTTGGTCTAGATTTGATTTTATTCAGATTGAATCGAACTTGAACATTCCTTTTGAGATTTCAAGGTAATTTGATATGTTAACTTATAATTCTGAGATAGATGATGATGTTGATCCAAAATAATGTTTAAATTCTCTCATCTACTACTAGTGACGGACCCAAAATTTTGAGTCAGCAAGACGGCCGTGAATCATCGATCTTTGTC
>CAIGRP010018429.1:0-15225 GCA_903798385.1 Fraxinus cuspidata
TTAATTAAAATAATATTACACGTAAATATAAGACACTTCCTTCTTTTTTAACCACACATTCTCCATCAATCTATCATTCCAAAATATATTTTTCAAAAAAAGAATGGGGCTCAAAACACTTTAAGTAAAACCAATATTTGGAGGTACATGAAGGGGGAAAAAAGATTCTGAGCTAAACTGGAGTTAGTTTAAAGCAATTGAAGGCTAACTCGATGGCTTGGGATTGATGGGAAGCATAAGAGAGCAATTGCAGGAAATTAACGAGTTTCTGGGGTGAAATTCAACTTATGAAAAGTTTGGGGACTGATCGGAATACACTTTCGAAACTTAAGGAGGACCAATCTTGGATGATTATGGAGATTCAGGGACTAACATAGATGATTTTGGAAGTAGTGGGAGTAATATTGAAGATTTTGATCTAAAACGACCAAAATTGCTTAAGAAACTTGAAGCAATGACCAAGATGCAAAAGAAGAAAGTTAGAGGGTTGGGTGACCCACGGCATGCAAAATTAAGGTCAACAATGGGTCACGAAGAACTATAGTTTGCCGCGGTGTGATCGCGGTATTCAAATTGCGGTGGGCCAGTGACCCGTCCGGATTGTTAAGTTTTCGATGTTTAAATTCTTTTCAACCACACATTATTCATTAAAATAATATTACACGTAAATATAAGAATCTTCCTTCTTTTTTAACCACACATTCTCCATCAATCTACCATTCCAAAATATATTTTTCAAAAAAAGAATGGGGCTCAAAACACTTTTAAGTAAAACCAATATTTGGAGGTACATGAAGGGAAAAAAATGATTCTAAGCTAAACTGGAGTTAGTTTAAAGCAATTGAAGGCTAACTCGATGGCTTGGGATTGATGGGAAGCATAAGAGAGCAATTGCAGGAAATTAAGGAGTTTCTGGGGTGAAATTCAACTTATGAAAAGTTTGGGGACTTATCGGAATACACTTTCGAAACTTAAGGAGGACCAATCTTGGATGATTATGGAGATTCAGGGACCAACATATATGATTTTGGAAGTAGTGGGAGCAATATTGAAGATTTCGATCGAAAACGACCAAAATTGCTTAAGAAACTTGAAGCAATGACCAAGATGCAAAAGAAGAAAGTTAGAGGGTTGGGTGACCCACGGCATGCAAAATTAAGGTCAACAATGGGTCACGACGAACTATAGTTTGCCGTGGTGTGATCGCGGTATTCAAATTGCGGTGGGCCAGTGACCCGTCTGGATTGTTAAGTTTTCGATGTTTAATTTAATTCAAGGTTATTTGGTCATATTATGTATATGATTTCCTAGGCAGTTTAGGCCTACATAAAGACGTATTTTATGTCAAATTAGACGAACAATATGCAGGAGGAGAGAATAAAAGAAAAGAGAGGAACATACAAGACAAGTGTTTTAAGATTTTGGGATGAAAGAAGACGGATTTTTGTTACATGACTTTCATCTTTTTCTCATTTTTTCTTTGAACTTGGTTGTGTTTTTGAATACCTTTTGTTCTTTACTTCTTCTGCGATGTGTAACTTAAAAAATTAGTTAGGATGGACGTTTTAAGCTAGACTTCAACATTTAATTCCAATTCTCTAGATTTGCATAGTTTCATGTATTGATTTTACTTCTTCTCTTAAAGAGTGAAATACTTTATCACACATTAATGATTTGTGAATTATAGCAAATCGAGACGTAAGCTATAAATTTAGGTCACGTAGTAAAATTTGACAATTGGATAAAAAGTGAGGATGTATTTTTACTATTATTGTGACTTTTAATTGCATTTCTAGATTATTTAATGTGTTTAGATGAGAATTATTCAAATTCACATAGAGATATACTGAGTGAAATGGGTTAGATAGAATTGATTTAAACTCGAGGGAGGTAAAATTGATTTAATTAGTCAATTTGACCGAGTATAACTTTACGAATTGAACTTGAGAGGTGAAATAAAAAGTGATAATTATGGTGAAATCGGGACATTGTATTTGATCATTTAATTCAAGGTATCCACAATTCAAAGAAAATGCTTTCGTTTAATTGCCTTTAGTTTTCTTAGTTAGTATAAGTTTTAAACATAACTTTTGTCTGAAATATTGTTTTCATCAAATAAGGGGCAGGGTTATTTAAATTGATATTCGGATAAGATAGTATTTGTGGGACGATAATTTGGACTTTTTAGATCTACTTTACAACTTATTAATTGACATTGTACACTTGTAATTTTATACCAACACAGGTGCCCATTCATTTTCATGTCGATTTGGGTTCTCAAACTCTCTCTTTTAATGCATGTAATAAATGGATGTGTGAAAGTTTTTAACATTCCATCAAATTATAATCAAGGGTGATTAAATTAACAACATAATTTTTATTTGACACATCACATTTTAATTGTAATTAAACTCCCCAATTGAATTATTATCTTTAACATTCCATTAATTAGTATATCTCATCCTTGATGATTATTTATTAAAAATATTTTATTTTCGTGGTTTGAAATGAGAGATAAATAATTTTTAGCACATTTTATTTTATTTATTTTAAATGTGATGGGAAAAATAAGTTGTTTACGTCATTTTAACAGACTTTTGGATATTAAATTGTTATCAAATACAACATGTGTTAACTAATTGAATGTTTGAGACTAATAATGATATAAAAAATCGTTAGGGACATAAGTACTATAATGAACAGAGATTAAGAATTTTAAGTACAATTAAAATATAGTGAAAAAAATAAAAATTGTAGTGTGAATATAATTATCTATAATCAATTCAATGGTGCATAATCCACTTTTTCAGGGGGCCTTATGATATGGGTAGACAGAAATACCCCTTAAATAATGGGGAACATGCATTTCAAGTGATTGTTTGATGAAAAGTTACGAACTTCTTCATTTTGGAGACCTAAATGCAACAAAATAATGAATGGAGACCTAAGTGATACAAACGGTTATGTCTAAGGACTATGGCTTACAATTTCTTAATTTAAAAATAAATTTGAACATCTAGTAATGTAAATAATTGAATGCTTTCGTGAATCCTATTTATATTAATTTGACAAGCAAATCTCAAAAAAGTTGTAGTGCGTTAAAGTTTTAGTAGAATGTGTTGTTTAATATTAATAAAAAAAAGTGAATTATTCATGATCAATCTAATCGTTTGAGTTTACGATGCAATCGTTCAATATAATGATCTAATGTCACGCACTGGATTGAAGAAAAATGAGTTTAATTTGTACTTGTGAAAAAAAATATATCAATATATAAATTCTCTTATCATTGAAAGGTGAAATATTTAAATGAAGTGATTCAATAATAGCTCACTTTCATTGCATCCTAATGCCATAAAAGGGAAATCATGTCAAAAGATTATTAAGAATTATTTTCTGATACAATTTTTACGTACATTAATTGTTAGCAATAAAAAATTGATTACTTAGCATACTACATCGTTTTCAAGGTGTTCATGACAAAGAATATCAATTAAACATTTAAAATGACTTCCAATATATCATTTGAAACTTCAATTTATTTGACAAGAAGCAACCATACACAGTACTAATTAGATTTTGCACTTGTTACGCAAGCAAATCATGCTGAATATTGTCCAATCACGAAGAACTATGACCCTGTTTAATTGCGACAAATTCCATGAAAAATGTCGCATTCGAGGAAAACGAATTCCACATTGATAATTTGATTGCAACGTGGAAATAGAAATCGAATTTCAAGGTACAATCACTTTAAACTGCATTTTCTTTATTTTTGTGGAAAACGAATTTTTGGGTTTGATGGATTTTTATTTTCCAACTATTATGAAATTAGAATTCTTCCACATTTGCCTATCAAACGGACCATAAAATCGTGTTTATAACACTTGTAAGTCATTTACATTTTTGAATCAAAAGTTTCACACTTGCATAATTTTCATAAATTAATTCGTCAATCTAATCTAGAATCGTGTTTATAACATTTTGTGGAGAAAATAAATATATTTATTTAAATTTTATCCTTGACAAAACTACGTATTGAAGTTGACAAAATATTAAAAATTCGTCCATTTTTTCCTCGTGTGATTGTAACAATTCAATATATATATACACAACATCGTTCTCAAGTTACGTCACATATTACGTATTCTGTAGTTACTACATGAATTCAAAGATTCCAATCCACAAATGATCAACAATATTCTACCAAATGAAAGCCAAAGATACACAAAAGACAAGTGTCTTTGGTAGAAACTAACACGGGCTTTTTGTCCATTTAAAACTCAAAAACTTTGGTGAAATCAAATGGTACTTAATGACCATTCAAATTTATTCTCATCGATATTTGACAATCGTGTTTTTTTCTTATATATTATTTTTAACGTAACTTTTTTTCGATAATAAAATAAGTTCGATGTAGTTCTTAGTTCAACTAAAAACTATATCAAATACGTTAGTTCTTGAATCAGTAAAACTAATTAGTTTTTACTTCTTTCTTCGTTAGGATTAACATATAAAGTAAATAGGGAAATTTTTCTTCTTTTGTGAGTGTAATCACCATTTAGAGAATCGTCTCTTTTGATGGTATATTTTTCGTATTCCAAATCAAGTTGTGAAATAGATGAGTAAATAGACTTGATCTTGAAATTCCAAGGATCCCAATTTAAAAAAAAATAAAAAATAAAATTCCAATAAGATATTATAAGTCTCGTATTAATATTTTGCCACTAAGATTAAATTAGACAAAACTGGAAAAGACTGAGCTACGTGTTCTTGTCCAAATACAAACATTTATTTTGGGATAAATATAAATAAAAATTATAAGCAGATTGGATTCAGGCTCGCCCGCTTCTGTCTCCCAATGAGTTAGTGCTTGGCAGCCTTTGATCCACCACAATTTCTTCATCGTCTCGACATGATGTCATGCTGATGTAGGCTTGGGTGTTAAAATCAGTAAAATATTTTGCTCTCTCTTTTTATTATTGAAAAGTCGAAGGAATTATTTCTTTGATGGCGTAATTTTTTTGTAAGATTATGTTAGGGATTTCTTAATTTAATTTGAATAAAATATGCAATATAAATATGAAATTCTATTATTTTTATTTTAATTGTTGGTTATTAGCATGTCTCAATTATGAAGGACTACTTTCCTGATCCTAAGATCAGTGACGGTGTTTAGAATAGTAAGACAACACTTGAATTAATGATCTTGTTCTCCATTGTAAGTTCCACAAAAAATTATATAAAAACTAATCTTAGAGCCATAAGATGCTTCTTCTAATGACAAGAAAGCGGTCAATCGAGGAAATTTATTATTGTCGCATTCACATCTTCGACTTACTATTTATCATATACTCACGTCTTCAATATTTTAAAATTATGGCACACATGTTCCCATCTAATGAAGAATATATATTTGAACATTAAATGGTCACGTGATACTCATATGATGTCAGATCAAAAGGGTAAATTGTCCAAATAAACATTTTATTTTAAAACAAATCAAATATTGGCTTCAACTTTCATTTAAAAACTCACACAAGGTAAACGCCTCAATGTTCATGAAATCTTTCACCCTTTTTCAACTTATCCCGACACCAAGCATCACATGACCATTTAACATTTAAATAAATATTTTCTATTAGTTGGAGACATGTGTGCAATAAACAATTATTGAGGACATTGATGTCAGACTTGCAAAATTTGGGAATCCCGGGTGAAATTTACACAAACTAAATACATAAAATACTTTAATATAAGAGTTCTTTCCTTTAGTTTTCTTTTTTCTTGATAATCAAACATGTACACCGACGTGTCATCATCTTCTCGGTTGTAAAAAGTGAAATCCCCACTCAACCAATAGAAATTGTGGATTCAAGGCAATGTATGTATAAAGAAGCTTTTCCTTTTCTACTTGGGAATAATGCCAATTCAACAATGTTATCTACCAAACCCTTCATCCCATTCAAACCCAAAGTTGATAATAACAGCATGACTTTTTATTTTTAAAGAATATATTCTATTATTTGGACAGTATCTATAAATTTAGAGAGTTAAAATTTTAAAGTATTCCAACAATCTCTTTATATTTAACACTTAAATTTTATTACTCCCAAAAAAATATTTATTATTTTTCTTTATATTTTATTTTAACTAGTTTTTCTTTAGATTATTTTATTATTTTCCTATATTGAAAATTGAAACACTTTGAATACATTTAAATATAGAGAGTGAATTTGGAGAGTTAAACTCACTCTTTAAATTAAAATGTTAATGCATCTCATATTTAAAGAGTCTCTTGAAAATACTCTAAAGTGGTCCAATCCTAACAAACTCAAAAAGAGCAAAAAGAGAGCCACCCCATCTGTTAAAATATGATTGAAACAAATAAGCAAAATATAAGTGATAAAGGGAAAATTATAATTATGATTTAAACAAATAAACAAATGGATTGATGTGTTATGTCATTGATGCTTGGAATAAGCTAAATTCGATACTTAGTAGATTATTTTGCTCTCAAACAATGTTATCTACCAAACCCTTCATACCATTCAAACCCAAAGTTGATAATAACAGCATGACTTTTTATTTTTATCAATATATTCTATTATTTGGACAGTATCTATGAATTTATAGAGTTAAAATTTTAAAGTATTTCAACAATCTCTTTATATTTAACACTTAAATTTTATTACTCTCAAAAAAATATTTATTATTTTTCTTTATATTTTATTTTAACTAGTTTTTCTTTAGATTATTTTATTATTTTTCTACATTGAATTTTAAAATACTTTGAATGCATTTAATTATAGAGAATGTATTTNTTAACACTTAAATTTTATTACTCTCAAAAAAATATTTATTATTTTTCTTTATATTTTATTTTAACTAGTTTTTCTTTAGATTATTTTATTATTTTCTTACATTGAAAATTGAAACACTTTGAATACATTTAATTATAGAGAGTGAATTTAGAGAGTTAAACTTACTCTTTAAATTAAAATGTTAATGCATCTCATATTTAAAGAGTCTCTTGAAAATACTCTAAAGTGGTCCAATCCTAACAAACTCAAAAAGAGCAAAAAGAGAGCCACCCCATCTGTTAAAAGATGATTGAAACAAATAAGCAAAATATAAGTGATAAAGGGAAAATTATAATTATGATTTAAACAAATAAACAAATGGATTGATGTGTTATGTCATTGATGCTTGGAATAAGCTAAATTCGAGTGAATCATCTAATAAAACGAGAGTTAACAATTTATGCCCAACACCTGGGCAGGAATTAAGAACTTTGTAGAAACATTAGCAGAGGATAAGGTTAATATAAAACTGAAAAGGGCCTTGCATTACAATTAGAAATCATCATTCTTGAATGAAAGTGAAAAGCATATAATGGGAAGATTTAGAGGCAGAATGGTGTTATGTCTGTCTATGTGGGTCTCTTAGGGCATATGGTGGCAAGCCAGTAAAGTTACATTTGGACTCAAAATGTAGTCTATTATTCTACAGTTTTGGTTCCTCAGTGATCCTAACAAACTCCACTCAATTATGAATTTTAAACCGCGTACTTGAAATTATGTGGACCTCTTTTATGTATAGTGAAAAGAGAGTTGCAATAAGTTTGTGCTCATTATTTTGTGCATCTCAAGTTGCAATAAGATGGTCATACATGCCAACATTGTTGCATCCTACGGAAGAAATGTGTGCGTCTGTCGTGATGCTTGAAGTTTGAAGTCACATGTGACGAAGATCCATATAAAAAAGAGAAACAAAAGTTAAAAGAGTAATGTTATTAACGTAAAGTATTGAAAATCATCATTTTTTGTAGTAGTGAGGCTACAATCATGTTTTCTAATGAATTTAGAATGCATTTTACTAATTGAACAATGTGAGTAATTATCATCACTCTAGATGAATAGCATTATTTAGCCCCTAATTGGGATTCATTAGAATGAGATTTTGGGAGAAAATGTGTTATGGACTAGTAATTTTTTTTTTGGAGAATGTAAGGCTATAAAATATTGAGTTTATGTGTAACGTTATTTTATAGAAAAATATGTGGCTAAAAATGAATTAAGAAAAAATGTATTTTTGAAAAAATGAAGTCCAAATGGGGCTAAAGTTAAAATGTGAAAAGAAAATTAATTTGAAATAATAATAATATATTTTATATTGGTACCTACGTTAGCATTTCATCATATACTTGTTTGCTTAGGTCATTTACGTAAGAGAAGAGGGAGAATTTTATATAAACTTACAAATCACTAAACCATTTTTGAAAATCAATCAAAAAATTGCTTTGAATGTTGATTTGAAATAACTAACATATGCCAATGCTAAATGAATAGTAGTGCAAAAAAATACAAATTAAGAATAATATTTTTAAATATTATTCTAGATTTTTGAAAATCAATCCCAAACAAGTCAATGAAGTGTGTATTATAGACCAGAGGCCAAGTCAAGGAAGCACATTTTATTTTATATTATTATTATTATTTTGCACTCGACTAATATATATAGAAGGAAAAAATCATAAAAAATGTTCAATTATACTACTTGTACAAAAGTGGTTTACAAAATTGTGTTGACAAAATGATGTGGCAAGATGTAGGTCGTTCATTTCAAAAACTGTATTTTAAATCATTGGTAAAAATGTTGTCAATACGTATTTTGTAAACATATTTTGTAACCTAATTTTATAAGTAGCATGACTCAAAATTGTTTACCTATTAAAAAAAATAGATGGATTTGAACATTACAAAGCTGCCACATCTCCATCCCTAATACGGATAGAATGTTAATGTTTTTAGTGCCCCATAGTCAAGAAAATCGCAATCACTAGCTCTTGGTCATTAATTTCTTTCACTTCAGTCCTCGTTCATGATTTGATATTTGGGTCCCAAATATAGAAAAATAACGCCAATTCATACTGATTTGGGCTTCTTTTTATTTTGTTCACATCTACTGTTTTAAGTGAGATTGAAGAATAATTTGAAATATACTTGGACTCTCCTACGTTAGCGTTGCATCACATACTCGTTTGCTTAAGTCATTTAAACAAGAAAATTGGGAGAATTTAATTAATGATTAAATACGTATCATTAAACCGAAAAGTTTTGAGTTAGTATTTTTTATGCTTTATTTGTTATCGTGTTGCACTATCATCGCTTTAAAATTAATTAACATATGTTATTGCCAAGGATATTATAATTAATATACGTAGAACGTGGAGCACAAGTACGTAGAATTAGACGATACAAAAAATAATGTTTCAACTCTTTTTCATGTCTATGCTCTACCACCTTCCAAACAAGTTAATAAAGTATATTTCGAACGGTAAGGGCATGTTCTCTTTATCATTTTTAAATCGTTTTCTGTTTTCGATTTTTCAAAATAGTGAAAACGCGTTCTCTTTCTCATTTTCAAAAACGCGTTTTTAAAAACAAGTTAAAAATTTACAAAGAAAACCCAAAACGAATTTGTCGTTTTGGATGTTTCAGTTATAATCAAGTTAAAATTTTCAAAACGCGTTTTGGATGTTTTCAAAACAATTTTTCAAAATGCCAAAAAGAACACATTTTCAACAATCTCAAAATAGACACTCAAAATACAAAACTCAAAATGAATTCAAAACTCAAAATACAAAATACAAAACTAAAACACAAAGAGAACAACCCCTTAATTTTTGGAAAAGGAAAATGATTGTTACTTTTCAAAACTCAATCATAAAAAATGCTTTATTTGTTATCATGTTGCACTATCATCGCTTTAAAATTAATTAACATATGTTATTGCCAAGGATATTATAATTAATATACATAGAATGTGGAACACAAGTACGTAGAATTAGACGATACAAAAAATAATATTTCAACTCTTTTTCATTTGTATGCTCTACCACCGTCCAAACAAGTTAATAAAGTATATTTCGAATGGTAAGGACATGTTCTCTTTATCATTTTCAAACCGGTTTCTGTTTTCGATTTTCCAAAATAGTGAAAACGCGTTCTCTTTTCCATTTTCAAAAACCCCTTTTAAAAACAAGTTAAAAATTTACAAAGAAAACCAAAAACGAATTTGTTGTTTTGTGTGTTTTCAGTTATAATCAAGTTAAAATTTTCAAAATGTGTTTTGGATGTTTTCAAAATAATTTTTCAAAATGTCAAAAAGAACACATTTTCAACAATCTCAAAATGGACACTCAAAACACAAAACCCAAAATGAATTCAAAACACAAAACTGAAATACAAAGAGAAGAACCCTAAGGTTTAACATTTTTAACAATCTCAAAATAGACACTCAAAATACAAAACTCAAAATGAATTCAAAACTCAAAAACACAAAATTGAGACACAAAGAGAACAACCCCTAATGTTTTCACTCCAATCAAGAATTGGTCAGGATTTCAAAACGGGTTTCTTCTGCATATCATGAGCGTGGACGAAGTACACACAAATCACGAACGTGTGTACATATATACATGTGTATGTATTCATTAAAAGGTTGATGAATTAGTCCTAACACGATGATGAAAAAGCCAGATCATTTGATATATCTTTTAAGGCGTGGGATGACTAGCATATGATTCGCAACCGCCCCAGTTTAGGGAGTCCCCAATGGTGCATGCTCCTTTGTCCACATTTCTCTATCCCTCGCTAAAACAAGAAAAAGGACCAAAATGGGGCTAAAAAAAAACAAACCTTTTTGACCATAAAAAAACACCAAAAAATTTGTCAATCCCTACCATATTCTTTGCCAAACCATATTTTGTTGTTTCTTCTCTCAATCCATCTCACTATTCCACTTAACATTTTCCTTTCCAAAATAGTCTAATTTTGTAGATTACTTTGTTTAGGGCAATCATCTTCCTTTCTTTATGTCAATATATTTTATAATTACAAACCAAAAATAATTATAATTTTATTACGTTGGATTGATTATATATCATCGCACGGTATACAGATAATTTTTTATTGTATTTGTTTCACTTTTATAATTATAGTTAGCCGAAATACATTCAGTAGAGATTATAGCAAAGAGGACAGAAGATTTTGTGCATAGGGACGGTGAAAATGTATTGTCAATTTTCTTTATTCAGTAGTAATGAAAATTTTCTAATGTGGACAAATATGGACAATTTTAAGTTAAATATCATTATTTTTGTGAAGTACTATAAAATGTTATATACAAGATATATTGTTAATCGATATATAGATTTACAATATGTAAATTGTAATCTCATGACATATGTTAGGAAATAAAGATGAGATTATATGTCACAATATAAAGTAACAATTACAACACTAAAAAAGTACAAGAATAATTGACAGATGAATGAAAAATTTATTAATATGAAAAAAGATACAAAGAATATTGTGTTTACAATGTTGTCTAATTCTCTAAAACTTATTCAAAATTATATGAAAGCAATACAATTCATGGAGTATATATAAGACTCAAGAAAATATGTGCTCGATGGAAAGAGGATAAAAAACAAGGCGGAAAAATGGAAATAGAACTTTTCCAAATAAGGCTGCTGCTAGAGTGGCAACCTCACTCCAGCAAACAACGCGCAACACTCGAACGGTAGCCTGACACCAAGCAAGCGACAGTCTAGCTCTGCCAATGGTGTCAAGCGCTGAGTTTCGGTCCTAAAATCCATTTCGAGACTCCTAGGCGCCCCGTTTGATGACAAAGCCCCCAGTTGCTCCTCCAAACTTTCAATTGCCAACTTTGATCCCTCTTAAAACTCTTTTTTCAACTGAAACACGAACCAACGTCGGAATTTAGGTTACATATTCAACAAATTTCTACTTTGATACAAATTTCGCTGCAATGAACAAAATTTCAAAAATTCTCCACTTGGAGAAGAATTCCACTACAAGGAATAAAACTTGGTTCTTAAAAAAAAAATCACAAAACTCTCTGACAAAATACTCCTCCCCTTCCACAAAATTCAATTAGGACAAACTCAATCAACTGGATCCAAGCTCTACTCAACATAATTACCTCAAGTGTCAGAGTTACTCGAATTATCACCATGGACAACAAATTCACAAATAATTCACAAATTACCGAATAGGGCAGATACATACTCCTATAACATAATCACCGCAATAACTGTTTCTGTAGAATGTCCTTTACTAGACACAACACCTTCAATCACACTTAAAGCATACGCCACTAAATTAGCTTTCACGTACCTTTGTAGAGGCATACTATCTCTCCTGAGTTTGTCCCTAACAAATGAATATGATGGCACCACTGGTGGTAACGGCAAAGCAGCATTACCCATAACTTCTGAACTCGACTGAGATGTATTCTCCAATGTAGATCACAAACCAAATTCTAATGGTACTATACCAAATCAAATATCCATTAATGATTCTGTAAAACACTACAAGACTTAATTGGGACATTCTTTATCCCTACAATACAATACGGGCACCTTTACTAACTTTCAAGAATATACCTTCACCAATGTACTTGTACCATTTTGAATCAAGAGTACTCAAAGAGATAAAATTTCTCTTAAAATCTGGAATATGCCTCACTTCATCAATTGTCCTAATTATCCCATCAAACATCTTAATTCTGACACTTTCAATACCAATTATCTACAAGGCTCATTGTTTCCTATTACAACCTCACATTTCGTAACTGGTTCATATGTTGAAAACAAATCACGATTGTGACTCATATGAAAAGTGTAAGCTGTATCAAGAATCCAATCTTCTTCAGGTTTGAAGTCTTTGTCATATTTAACCAAAAATTCTCCATGACTGAAGCAATTTTCTACAATGTTAACTTCATCTAAAGTTTCTAGTTGCTTTTTCTTCTGATTTGCAACCAATTTTTTTTCTCTATTTTCCAATTGATATCAATCTTCTTTATGTGCCCCTTCTTTTTACAATAGTTACAAATTTTATTATTGAAGTTAGATTTCAAACCATCTCTCTCATAACCATCATGAACAACAATGCCTTCTCCTTAAGCCTTAAATCCAACAAAATGCTTCATCTTCTCATTTGAAAATAAACATTTGAAAATAAAGCATAATATGTTTTTTCAACGGTGAGAATATCACGACCATATAATATCATGTATCTAAACTATATATATGACGCGGGGAATGAACACAATAAAATTAAACCCAAATTCTTTTTACCATACTTAACATCCAATGTTTTCAAATCATTGACAATTTCTTTAAAGGCAGAAAGATGATTTTCTAAGGATGTGCCTTCCGTTATACGACGAGAATACAAATGCTGTTACAAATGCAATTTGTTGGTTAGACTCTTCATCAAGTATAATTACTTCAACTTTAACCATAATACGGTTTTCGTTTTTTCCTTTAAAATGTCTTGAAAATATTATTTGAGAGATGAAGATAAAACAAGACTAGCCGCTTGAGTTTCGATAAAGAGTAAATATAAGTAGATGATTGTAAAAATAGTTATTTACAAGTTAAAATGCCAAATATTAGGATAATTATATTCACGCCATAATTTGTATTTATTGCACCACATTTTAATTATACTTAAGATTTTTAATTTTTGCTCATTCTAATACTTATGTCTCTAACTGTTTTTTATGTCATTCTTATCCTCAAAATTTTCATTAGTTAATACATTTTATATTTGATAATAATTTTGTGTACAAAAGTTCATAAAAATGACATAAAATGACTTATTTTTCCTTCATATTTTTTTAAAATAAATAAATAAAAAGTGGGAACATATTTTTTCATCATTTCAAAGCATGAAAATAAAATATTTTGATATAAATCGTCATTAAAAAAGAGACATATTAATTAATGAAATGTTGAAGATAATAAATAGAAGGAAAAAGTTAAGGAAATAATTGATACAATCAGTAAAAATTGAGGAGAATAATCGCAATTAAAATATAGTGTAACAAATAAAAATTATGATGTCATTATAACCGTCCCAAATATTATTGATATGCTTTTTAAGTAATGAAATAGTAGAATTAAATTTCCTTCAGAGTTTATTAAAATTATATTTGTTAATATTACAAACTAGAAGCTCATTTTCATAAGAAAAAAGGAATTTAGCGTACACAAAATTTATATTAATTGTTTATTGCCTTACTATGCTTTCAGCAAATCATTTTATTCTGCATATAACTATTAGGGCATCTTCAATGGTACACCAATTTGGTGTAAAAATATATTTCAATGATACACCAAATCACCACACCAATTTGGTGTAACACTATTCATTTGATGCAATTTTTGAAGTTTTTCATTATTTTCGTTTCACTTCATTTTATACTAAATCATATTGTAATTCCTTCTATATCCTTTTTCTATCCTTTAATATTTAATGATTAAAATTTACTAATATTTATTTTTATTTGATTATTATTTTTTGTTCAAATTTATTTGTAAATTCTAATCAAGTAATAAATAACAAGTATCAAATACAACAAATTAAAATTACTAATTAAAACTCAAAAGTTACAAATTTGATAATTAGAAATTAAAATGAATTTAGCACTAGAGAAATGTAAATATCTAAAAAAAAAAAAATAAAGTCCAATATAACATTAAACTAAAAAATAATTTAGTACTTTGAAAGATCATTTCTAGATCCTCTAAGACCATTAACATACCGAAAGAACTAGAGGTACTTTGAGATCCTTGGCCTTATTTCTTTATATATAATTTCTAAAATAAATAATAACAAAATAAAGAAAATACTATTCAATTGGTGTAAAATTTAATGTAACCATTTAAGAGGTCTCCTCAAATTGGGGTGAATAATTGCACCAATTTGTTATTCATGCCTATAGTCTATTCTTTGGGCATTTGATATGTTGGCCTTCGCTTTTTGGGTTATGCATAAACACTTTGAAATATGTATGAAAACATCATGTTTTGTCATCTATAACTAATATTAGGATTTTGTGAATTTGGCTAAGTCATTAAGGGTTCGTTTGATTGTAAGAGTGAAATTTGGGTGAAAAGAAAATGAATTTCAGGAAATTGAATTGCCTAGAATTGTTTTCCTAGAAATTGTCAATTAATTGTGTTTGATTGGTATAATTTTCCAGCTTGAAAATGTTAAAATTTTGGATCTTTTGGTATTCATTTGACTTTATTTATCATGGAACTTGTCTATTAAAGGGAATTTTTTTTTTTTACAATTAGATATAAAATTTGTTTCCATTGCAAAAAAAAAAAAAAAAAAAAAA
>CAIGRP010018429.1:15345-43225 GCA_903798385.1 Fraxinus cuspidata
AAAAAAAAAAAAAAAAAAACCACTTTCTCACCACTTTGGTGGGAAAACCAATTCATCTAAAGCATGGAAAAGGGGACACGTGTGGGTGGAAAATGTTTTGCCAAGAAACTTTTTGCTATCAAACAACAAAAAAGGTTGGAACTTGGAAATTTTCCAAGTTCCATGGAGAATATGATGAATCAAACAGGCCCTAAGTTTATATTGTTTACTAGTTAATTGAGGGATTTTCATCGTGGCTTTTTATGTAAAAAGTGTTTTGATAATCTGAGTTTTTTTTCATAATCGTGTTTACTCAGTGGAGTTGGAGCGGTGTCTTCAATTGTGTGTTTATTGGAGTTGACTAGGGTATAGGGCCATAGGCAATTGGGATTTGCATTATGCTCGAAATTGATTACTCGACCCAGTTCAAGACTCGGATTTTCGCACGGTAAATGGTGAATTCTGACTCCAAGTCGTTGAAAATTATATTTTTTTGCAAATTTCTAACATATTAGTGATTTACTGTTCTCAGTTCTTGATCTTGGAAGGTAATTCATGGATAAAAGATGGTGATTATGGTGTCTTCATAAAAGTATTTTATGTTTGAAATTATATAAAACTGTTGGTAATTAAATAATTATACCTAGGTTCATTTAAGTAAATAAAAAATTAATTAAAATTGTGGTATAAGAAGTAAATATTGTGGTTGTATACAACTATTCTATTAACAATTGCTTTTAGATAATACTGAAATTACTTTTAAACCCCTTTTCCAATCTACTTTTATTTTACACTGCAAACGTAGAAATTTTTTCCAATTATAAATATCCACGTAAGCTGAAGGGGGTTATGTAGACCCTACTAATATACGAAGACAGAGAGAATATTTCAAACAGGAGCATATAAAGAAATATGGGCTAAGAAATGTGAATTTCCTAATGGGCTGTGTTAAGAGGGCTTCTAGACAAATTTTGTGAGTGTGAATGACAATTTGATTCAAACATGTTTGGGAAGTGACTAAGCCTACATTGGGAAGCATTTGTAAATGATATAATTTACAAATAAGTAAAAATAAGTGACGAATAAGTTAATAGTACTTGTGCATCCATTTAGAATGTAAAGCTAAAAATAAAGTTTGACAACTTATATATGATTAATGAATTTTGTCAAACGGATACTAAACTACAATTTAAATAATTATAAATTGTAAATCCTACGAAATGTACTGATGAAATATAATGTAAACAAATCATTTTCCAGACATGCTTAAATAGGCTTAAATGACACCATAGACAGAGATGTGAAACAGAATTTTCAAGTCAGAAAAGATTTTTAATTTTCTTACTAAGTCAATCAAGGTTCCTATTACAACTTGAAGTTCATCTTAAATTTTGTACACTGTTCTTATATTTATTTGATGTGAGATTTCTCGTGGATTCATCCTTTTATTTTTCTCTCAACTAGGTTTTGTACCAAATGTTTCTTCACTTTTCAGCACCAAGTACATTAAAGGTTATAATTGTTTGAGAAATCTACAATACACACCTCTATTTTAGGGTGTATTTACATTTTACCTGCAATGTTTTCTAAATTTATACTTTACATATTACATTTTACAGCCTCACTTTTGTTCAATGAAGAAGCAGACCTGCTAACCAAAATAAATTTAGGTAAAAAAAATTACAAATCCACCATTAGAAATAGTTAAATAGACCAAAATATTCGTAGTTGAAAATAACAAATCATACCCTTTGTATTATATCATGCAACACTTAAGATGCCAATTTTTTGAACTTTTTTTTGTTCTCCAAAAAATAATTACTATTTTATTTTATTTTATTTTTAAAAATTTAATTTTTTTAAAGATTTATCCATCCATAGACTAACATTTAGTCGAGTCTTCTCACTTCATCATATAATGAAATTCCATTTTCATTTTTATACAAAATTATATTTTGTATTGTTTATATTTATAGTTGATAATAAAACTACGCATGCATTCTTACAATTTTTAAGTTGCAAACTTAACCCAATTCAAAACAAATGAGAAATTGATTTTTAGCTACAAAATAACATCTAATTATATATATAAAAAAAATATATGTGATTTATTTTTATTTTTTTTCATTTTTGTCAATTGATCAAATTTTGTTAACTAGAATATAGCAATTAAGTATTTTTTTATTGCTTTTACAATGTTCGAACTTGGAAGACTCAAATGATATTTTTTCTAAATTTCTCAATGTTTAATTAACTTACTAAAATTAATTTTTATTGATTTGATGTTAAAGTTTGGGAAAAGAAGATAGTAAATTTCATAAATCTTATGCAAAAATAAGCAATACTTTAAGAAAAAAAATTAACAAAAAATCAATAATTACAAATATAGTATACAAACGTTATATAATGTAATATATAAGATGTGAATTGTTATTCACTAAATGCATAATAAAACGTCATAAATTCCTAAGGAAATCTGAGAGAGGCTCATGTCTGGGGTAAATAATTTACTATAGAAGATACAATTGTCTCGATTTGTTTTGATATTACAATAATTTTTTAACACAACTAAGAAATCTAATTATGAAATAAAAAACGACAAATATCAAAAGCAACTAATAACTTCCCTAATGTTAAACATTTTTGAGTTGCTGAGCATTGGAACCAATCACACAAGCTTGATCTTTCAGCACTCTTACAATTGAACTCAGATTGTTCCACAATTTTGATCTTATATTCATGTCGATGTGCAACTTCTGTCAGTGATTCCTTCAACAACTAGTTTATGATTTCTTGAAAATTTATATGTAGTGTGCAGTCCCTTCTCTTTCTCTATATAAGAATGATTTTCACAGTTCAATCTTCTTAAGATTACAATTATTATTCTTTCTATTTGTAGAGTACTATACTCAATAAAAATATGAGTGCTTATAGTCAGCATATATTAGGGAATATTCAGCATGTATTCTGCATTGATTATCCATGAATTATGGGATTAATTATTGTACATTATGTTTCCTTAATGTAGAGATGACTATCCTAAGTTAGGATTGTAACTCTTATATAAATACCTTTGACATAAATGGAATTGTTAATTCAGCCAAACTATCTCTTCTCTATTTGGTGTTAGAGCTTACAGGGAAAAGTTTCGTTGTTGCCCTGTTCGTTCTTTTGGCAGATAATCCAACCTTAGCTATCATCAGCCTTCTGTAATCCTAGTACCATGTCTCAGAATTCCGATATTAGTACCCTTACTCGATCACCTTTTACTGTAACCAGGGCCGGTCCTGTGATTTTCGGGGCCTGAGGCGAACTCTCAAAATTGGGCCCCCAAAAATCAACGTAAATGCAAAATTTAACAGTGTATTATGCGACGTATTACTAACTTAACAATGAACATGCCACAATTCATATAAGCTGACTAGGTCACAATTCATATAAGCCAATCAGACCACAATTCATATAAGCCAATCAGGCTTCAAACAATTTCAACATATTCAATATCAAGTTAAGGCAAGTCATTACATTACTTACTTGAGAAATAGAATTTCGACAAAAATTATGAAATCACACCCTTCAAAATTCCACCGTCACATCTCACAAGCCTGAAATCAAAATTTCACATTAACAACTGCACCAATACAAATTCTTAAGCTATGAGATTTACCATTTTTAACCAATAAAAGGTTATAACTTCAAAAAGCCTGAGCTTTATTTCACATGCAACTTTAGCTTAATCTAGTAAATGAAAAACGATTCTCCGTAGACTTAAGATTCTCCCGTTTCGAAGAGCTCTTGATAGAAGATTTAAGAATCCAAATTCACATTGAAATCTTGAAGTAGATCAAAATATATCTCAAGTAAATTAACTGTATATAAACAAAAGAAAATTTCAAGAACATTAGCAAGAACTACTCACCATTCAGAATCGGACCATGACCCATCAAAATCCAGGCCTCTTCACAGGGACAAACTGGCAAACCCTATAATGTTTTCATAAAAATCAGTGGATTCCTCAACTGATTTGCACACCAGAGAAATATGATTCAAAGAAATTGTAGTAGAAAAATTAGAAGAATATAAGTTATTCATTAGAAAAAGCGAGGCTGAAGTAAATAAGTTATTTCCCCCATTCTCGAAAACATTAGCAATCAAAACAAATTTCATATTGACAAATTTGTTCTCTCTTGTTGTGATTTGACAGATTTGTGAAAGAAACAAAGAGTGAAGGGAAGGGAAGCAGAAGAAGAGAAGAAGCCACCTAAGGAAATGACGTCGTCTCCTGGTCGCCGGTCCTGTTGGAGTTGGAGGAGTCGTCGGTCGTGATGTCGAGCAGGAGGTAAGAATGAAAACATNAGAAGAAGCCACCTAAGGAAATGACGTCGTCTCCTGGTCGCCGGTCCTGTTGGAGTTGGAGGAGTCGTCGGTCGTGATGTCGAGCAGGAGGTAAGAATGAAAACATATTTACCATTTTCCTCCTTTGAAAAAAAAAATTGGGCCAAAAATAGGCTCCCTCTGATTTTGGGCCTGAGGCGCAGGCCTCATTTGCCTCACCACAAGGCCGGCCATGCTTATGACCATGAAAATATTATTCCCATTCATCTCATTGAGACATGGGTCTAAACCAACGAGGTACACCCAACCCAATAATCAAGTCATGACCACATTAACCAATTGAGTCTCTTAGACATTGTTAAGTTATAATCCAACTTGTTATTAAAATGTCAATAAATATTAACATAACACTGTAAAATTCCAACACGAATTTATGTCAATGTAAGGTAGGAAGAGACAGGAAAGAGAATTCATGTTTGCAAAATTTGCAAGTTATTTATTACAAGGAGACACATTTTAAAGTCTGTTACATTGAGAACTATTTCAAAGTTTAATGCTCATTTATAACAAATGTGAAAGTTTAGGGATAATTTGAGAATACTATTTGTCCTCATCGCATTAAGTTAACGGCATTGAATTGATGCTTAAAATTTTCATTAGCCATATTAGAAATTCCTTAAAACAGAATCCATCGAAATGATGGATATGTACCATGTTTTGAAAGTTGATTGATCATGAGGAAATAGTTTGAAGTTTAGTGTTCGGGTACAATAATGCTGAATGTACATTCTTTGTTTTACATTTTGTCTGACACTCTTAGTTTTCAAAAAATTGTAGACGGAAAAAGTTTTTTTTGAACTATCTAATGGTTATGGTGTGGTCACATTACAAAATGTAAATAATAATGCAAAAGATGATGTACATGTGGCGTGATTGATTCGAGTAATAAAACGGAGAGGTTCATTGACAAATGATTTGACCAAATAGTAACAAGGAGAAAGTCTTAACGACGAATGATTTAAACACTTGCCATTGCTAAAAAGGGAAATCTTAACTAAAGTACTATACGACGTCGTACTTCGACATATTATCCATTCCGGCACCGCACTTCATTTCACCAGCTACCAAAATCAATGGCTTGTTCTCTGTCTTCTCATCTCCTCCCGCTCCGCTCCAAACAACCATTTCCACCACCGAATTCCGCAACTACGCTTCTTCATCTCCCAACTAACTTGGTGTTTACATGCCCAACCCGGACTTCCCAGTTTAAATGCTCGGCGGATCAGACCGGTTTTTTCACTAAGCTGGGCAGGTTAATCAAGGAGAAAGCTAAAAGTGACGTGGAAAAAGTATTCTCCGGTTTCTCTAAAACAAGAGATAATTTAGCTGTCATTGACGAGCTTCTGCTTTATTGGAATCTCTCTGATACTGATCGAGTTCTAGATAATCTGGAAGAGGTTTTTTCTCTTTTCCTTTATATTAGTTTTTTAGAAATTCCGTATCATTTCCTGAAGCTTCCTAGCAAATGGAAATTTTTCTGTTACTCAAAGTAAATTGGGTTAAAAGGAAGCTTTCGATTCTGGGTTTTGTTCTATTTGATTGTTTCTTAGATCACTAGTGCAGTAATGCTTAGAATAGGTAGAATGGATGTTTGAATGCTGGGGGTTTTGCTCTTTTCGATTTGCTCAGTAGAGGTTAATTCCTCTGTTTGTGGGTCTGGATCATTATTCTCTTTGGTAGCTAGGTATCTCTTATGAGCCTGATTTTTCTGTATCGCTTAGTAGGTATAAGATATGTGAGCTTATGCATGTATTGGTGACAATATAGAAACAAATGCTGGTGTGTGCAAGTGGTGGTAGCTTTATTGTGGTCATGTATTATTTTACCGTTTTCGTTTAGGCATTGTTAGTGGCTGATTTTGGGCCGAGGATTACTATAAAGATTGTCGAGAGCTTAAGGGAAGATATATATGCTGGGAAGCTCAAATCCGGGAGCGAGATCAAGGTTATTATTCTGATGTGTTTATGTGTTCAATAGATCTATCAAGTCCTCAAAAGTATTTCCTGTCCTATATATTGCCAAATAATTTAATTTATAAATTTCCTGAAATTAGCCTTGGTGGTGTAGGATGCTTTAAAGAGGAGTATATTGAATTTTTTAACTGGAAAGAAACTTAAATCCGAGCTCCAACTGGGTTTCAGGTTAGAATTAGATCTGGAATTTATTTTTCTTTTGTTTGGGCGTGTTTTGATCTGCTAGTTGTTGGCAATTGCTGTCTTACTAGGAAACCAGCTGTTATCATGATTGTTGGTGTCAATGGAGGTGGGAAGACAACATCTCTTGGTAAGATCAACTACGTAGTGACGGGGTCTGTGAAGCATTCTCTGTCTTCAAAAATGTTGTTTGTGAAGGATGTACAAGCAACTGAAAGGCTATTTATTACAGTTGCATAATCTTGTCGGCGAGTTAGCATTTTTTTTTCCATAGTAAAGAAAAAATATAAAAGCTAAGCATCTTTTGGGATCATGGTTTGCAGTTAGCACTTTTCACTTAGAGAAAATTGCATTAATCCTATTTGTTATTCAATGATTTTAGTGTGGTGAAAAGATAATTATTAAGAGCAACTGCAGTGCCGTTTGTGTTTATCATATATTGTTTTAATCAGTTCAGCATCTTTGGGGAACTCATGGTTTGTATTTAGCACTTGAGAGAATGGTTTCATTAATCTTTCATGATATTATTTCTAGAAAGTCCTTCTTCTTACAGTTCTTTTGCAAACATGTGTGAAATTTTTGTTGTTTTCTCAGGATGTTGAAGATTCTAAAGCGACAATAACTGACAAGAATTTTCTATGCAGGGAAGCTGGCCAGTAGATTGAAGAAAGAAGGTGCCAAGGTGAGGTTATGATTCAATTTTGCTTCAGTTCTTTATTTGGTTATGTCTACTTCAATTTTAATACAACCTTAACTTCTATATGTGCATTTTGCATCAGTAAAATCAGCAGATTTTTGTAAGTTTTGAAATTAATATATGAGATTCATAAACTAATTTGTTTCACATTCAGATCATGGAATATTATCATGAAAATAGTCTGTAAGGTGCCTTAGTTGCTTTATTGAAGCCCTATATCAGGAATATTTTTTCATGATAATTATTTGAACTTAGCTTTCAAACTAAGAGGTAATAGTAATTCTTGAGACTGCCTTTTGTACGCAAGTGTTTTAATTTTGTTTCCTCGTCATTTTGACTAGTTGAAAACATAGAAATAATTTAATTGTTGATATGCATTTATAAGTGATATGATTTCCAAAAGCTTGAAAATTCCAATAATTACAAGATTCTGGTGTCTGGCCCGGTCACACAATAATTAGACGTCTTTTTGAGTCACATAATCCTAGCCTTTGCTGGGGGATTAAGTGGTTCTCATTTCCGCTTGACACTTCAGATTATTTCCAGGTATTGTTGGCGGCAGGAGATACTTTTAGAGCAGCTGCAAGTGATCAATTGGAGATATGGGCCGAAAGGACCGACTGTGAGATTGTTGTAGCTGAAAAGGAGAATGCAAAAGCATCATCTGGTAAAGATCTGATTGGTCTTAATGAGATTTAAGTTGCCAATACTCTTAACACATGATGTTAAAGTTTTCCCTGAGTAGTTCTTTCACAGGCTGTGAAAAGGGGAAAAGAACAAGGTTATGATATTGTTCTCTGCGACACATCTGGACGTAAGTCTGACAGATGTACATTTTACAGTTGGCGTTGGGGATTTTTTAAGGGTTCTTTTGATATTCAGGTTTGCATAACAATTATAGCCTGATGGAAGAACTGGTTGCATGCAAGAAAGCTATTGGAAAAGCCGTCTCCGGTGCACCCAATGTCAGCATTCTCAGCCTTATTTCCTATATTACTGTCTCGTGGTAGTATTGCACGATTATCCACTTATGTAGACTAATATAATGGGCTTGTGAGTCTGATACTACGTTAACTTGATTCAAATATGCATTATCCTGCAATATAGATACAATGCTTCCTATCCTTTATTAATGTTTCATTTTCTTCACTGGGGAGGGGAGGGGATACGGGTGCATCAACGTGTGTAAAAGAGTGTGTGCATTTATAAAATGTTGAGAAGAGAATATTTATATTGCTCTTGAGGCATAAAATTAATATTAAATTGTGACTCTGCACAAGGTTCTTTAGAATGGATAAAAAAATTTAATGGATGAACTGCAGAACTATAAAAAAAACTAAAGAAGTTCAGGGGCCAGCCTAGATTACAACCATACATTGGACTCTTTTGCACCATTTACTTGTCGAAAGAACTTGTGGAATTTTTTTGTTTGTTGTGACATAATATTTCTCCGATAATTTTTGCAGGAAATCCTACAAGTGTTGGACGGGACAACTGGTCTAAACATGCTTCCACAAGCCAGAGAATTTAACGATGTAATATTTCCTATCCCTGTCCATTTATACTGGAAATGTTAGTTAAACATATTCTATACCCTTTGTTTTCTCAAGGGTTGCTTACACACCAGCTCTACTAGAAATGAAAATATGGTGCTTAATCCTGAAATTCCTTTATCTAGGTAGCATAATACCAGTACGTTAAAGTCGAATTTTTGTTACTTATTTTCCCACCTCTACTGCACTAAAACTTTGTGCCTGTGCTATATGGCCTAATATTCAAACCCAGGTTGTTGGAATAACTGGTTTGATATTGACCAAACTCGATGGTTCTGCAAGAGGTGGTTGCGTGGTATGTTTAGCATTTTCAAAATTTTCATTCTTTTTAGTTCATTCACTTTATAATGATTTCTAACTCCAATATCTATTTTCCCGAAATTCTTGCAGGTTAGTGTAGTTGATGAGCTCGGCATTCCTGTGAAGTTCGTTGGCGTCGGTGAAGGCATAGAAGATCTGCAACCCTTTGACGCAGAGGCATTCGTGAATGCAATATTTCCATGAATTGGAAGGTCAGAGCATCTACATCACCATCAATAAGTACTGTGTCCAGCTGATCTTGTTTCTGATGTTCCTTTAGTTTGTACCTTGTACTTCTGTCAACGGAACTTTCTAACTGCTCTATTTGTAATTTTGTTAGGATCTTTGTAGCTGGCTTGTAGTCCATATCCACATGCTTATAATACACGCTGCATTCAGTTTTTGGAAAAGGGAAGGGAAGGGAAGGGGGAGTTAAACCACCGTTATATTCTACAAAGAACACTTTGAGCACTTGTCTAAATTCAGAACTTGGCATTTTTCACTTGCTTTCCATCCTTCCCCGAATCAACCTTACCCCCAACTGGACGTGGAAATGCTAATAATCCCTGTAAATTGTCAAATGTTAAAGACGACCTTTACGGTGTTTTGCTTGAGGTCTTATCTCGTCTGAATCACTGCCTTCCTCGCGCAGGTTATTTGCCTCAGTCATATGGAAGTTCCTAGCATAACATTTGAGGAAATTTATGATGCTGCTGAAGGAGAGTAGATTTTCATGGCTGATTGGTTGAACGTTGGACTCTCAGGACGTCGCATTACTTGATCGATCAAATGCTCCGAGCTTCTCTTTCCAGTCGATCGAATTGGATGAGTTTATGCAAAATGTCCTCCATTTTGGATTCAAAAGTCTCTTGCTGCTGCTTTCGATCTTCCTGTAATGAAGTTTCTAATGCGAGAGGCCTGAGATAATAACATCTTCAATTTAAATTCTAATCTAATAAATAGAATATAATCGGATATATACCAATGAGAGAGATGCAAGAAAGGGATATCAACAAATATCCCACGAGATCTTTCTCAATTTTGTCATCATCTAATTTCTGTTAATGATAAACTAGAGCAATCCAATCTATTTGATAAATTGGAATTTCGGTGGTATCTAATTAGAAATAGCATTATTCTATTATTAGTTTATTACTAATCGTCGAAAAGTGATATATGTCCTTAAATGAGATTTTAATGAATTTTGAAAAATTATAAATTTTAATGAATTTCTTGAATTTGGATGGATTTCCAAAATGTTCATAAGAATCTCATTTGAAATTGTGAAGTTTTAAAATAGTTTGTTATATGTATTCTTAAATTTGAAATTTATCCAAATCTTTTAAAATCCATCTATTAATAAAATCCTTGTAAAGACATGAGGTATCGAGAATGCTTAAATTTTAAAGAATTTTATTAAAATCTCAATTGGGTATACTTAAATTTTAATTGATTTTATTATAATCTCAATTAGGGACACCTGAATTTAAAATGATTGTTAAAATTCAACAAAATTTCAGTTAAGGATAACCCGACATTTAAAATAATATATCAATTAAGATCATTAAAATATCACACTGCTTGTTGGTTAGCAACAATGATAAATAGTATCATTCAAATAACCGTTTTTTTTTTTAAAAAAAATTATGCGACATTAATGTATAATGAATAGATGGCCTATAAAGTTTAACTCCAATAAATTTCGTCTATAATTTAAATTTCTATTTTAGTTTGGCTTTATTCAAGTATAACTAAAATTTCAATTTTAGTTATACTTTTTACCACTATTTTTTTCTTTCTTTAAATTAAAAAGAAAATTTTATTAATTTGGGTTAAGGGGTAAATTTGGTAACATGCGCCTAATTAAAAATTAAAACGAAAAAGGTCAAAAATAGTATTTTAATAGATCTTTTACGGATAAATTTTATTTACAGTCACTAAACTTTTAACAAAATCTTAATTGAATTATTAAACTTTAATTTATCTCTTTAAGTCACCAAATTTCAATTTAGTTCCAACTGATTTCATTTTACTTTATTTTCAAATTCTACCACCATTGCGTAATTAGCCGTCTTACATAAACACATTTCTCACGTAATCGTATAAAAGCGTTAAAATAAATAAAAATATGCATTTTGATAATTAAATTTAAAGACACTATCATAATCCTCATTTTACTATTTTCGTTTTTAAGGTGCTACATGATGATTATATGAAAGATAAGGTATCGAATGATTGCCACTGAGCATATGTGTGATAGAACAAGACATAATAGTGGAATTTTAAACTAATTTAAGTTTAATAACACAAATTTAATTTTTATTATTGTCCTAATTTCGTTTATTAGTCAATAAGTAGAATTCCTTTTGCATTAGAGTTGGCGTGATCGATCATTTACAGTCCCTCTCTCTCTCTCACTATATTTCCCGCGAATTTATGTAGCTTATCATTCATAAATCTCTCTAAATGGTTATCTCACTCCAGATATTTCACTTTCCTTGTACACATCAAACTCTTATTATAATTACTCAACTCCAATCAAGAGTAATATTTTGTTTCCTTTCATGGAGTCTTCCTTTCTTCTCACCATTTTTTCTAGCCGTTGCTGCACTTTCCATAATCCATATTATGACCGTTGGGTTCTGCGCTATGCTAAAATTCAAAATTTTGGGTCCAAGATTTGATGTGGGGTTTTCTTGCTTCTGAATTCTGATACTATGGTTTTACCATCAGATATATATTTCTTCTTTTTTTTCCTGGGTTTGTTCACGGTCTAACCTTAAACTGTAAGGAGGACAAGGAATTAATTTTCTTTCACCATTCTAAGAAAAATAAAACAAAGAAGTATGGAGGGAACTGAGGGGTCTGGTGTGGAGACAGAAAAAGAAGAAAAGTCTGCAAATTCGCTTACAGCCGATGGTGCTGATGATCATAAACCACTCAATGTTAAGAAGGATGAAGGCAACAAGAGGTTAAATCTTGATTTGGATGTTGTAACAGTATAGCTTTAGATCACCCTAGTATTCTTATCTCGTGTAAATTATTATAAGGAGTTTTTTTTTGTGTGTAAAAAATTATAGTTAATAATCTGAAACCTTCAGCAAGTGTTGTTTCTGATTTAGTTTTGTTTATTATTTCAATTCATAATACATTTGAGTAACTTCTGAGCTTAAATATACAACGAGCTATCACTGAGACTGGAGAAGAAAAAAGGCTGACTTTAGACTATAAGGAGATTGAGGCACCACAGATAAAAAAATGGTTTTGCTACAAGACACTGTAATTTTAAGAAAGGACTAGATTGAGTAGTTAGAATCTATGATTTTAACTACTTCTTTTTACTACTGTAGGAATACAAGAGTGACAGCTAGAACATTGTCAAAGGGGAAATGGACAAAGGAAGAGGTCAGTAGTTTCTCATCCTCTGCACGAGTGTTTTCTTAACACTATTCATAGTTGATATTGTATTCTGGTATATGTTGGAACTTAGTGGATTACGACATATTTAACTGGAATTTGTTAATAACTTCCTCATCTTTGTGTGGTAATAATTATTTGATAGTTGAAGGAATTTGAATAGAAATATGTGTTGCCTAATAACTCTTGTGTTTTTTCTTTCACATGAACAGGATGAAATTTTGCGAGATGCAGTTCAACAATTTAATGGAAAGTGCTGGAAAGGAATAGGCAAGTTTTCATGAAGTATTTCTATGTTGTTTCCACACCTTGATGAAATTCCTCTTTCACAGTTTTCAGTACAATTAGTTCATATTTGGTGTGCGGTACTATATAGCGCAATAGACAATTTTCTTGTTTATTTTTCTTCCTTACTTAAACGAGTAAGATTTTTTGCAGCGAAACGCCTCCCTGGTCGAACAGATGTGCAGTGCTTGCATCGCTGGCAAAAAGTTATTAACCCCGACCTTAATAAAGGACCCTGGACTAAGGAGGTTTGAGTTTGACATTTGTTTGCCCTGTTGAGGACATTTTTGTTCATTGATGAATGATTGAAGTCTTGTTTCTTGTTCTATTGTTACAGGAAGATGATGTTCTTATCGAGTTAGTTGGCAAACAGGGTAACAAAAAATGGTCTGAAGTAGCAAAACACCTTCCAGGCCGTATAGGAAAGCAATGTCGAGACAGGTAGCTAAAAACCAGTTCATGCACATTATCTCTAGGATCTGAAATGGTTGAATAGACATATTTGATCGTGTTTACACGTTTGTTTATATGGTTATTTCCTTACACGCATCCTTCCGTTGTTTTATCAGAAGTTTAACACTCTCGTGACTGTCTTAGATGGCACAATCATTTGAATCCAGAAATAAACAAGGGTGCTTGGACCAAAGAGGAAGACGAAATTCTTATAAATGCTCATGCAGTATATGGAAACAAATGGGCCGAAATGACAAAGCTTTTGCCAGGAAGGTATATTTAGTTCAAGAATTTCGACCACTATTAGTACTGACAAGTGATGACTTTGACTCGAAATGAAAATGAAAAATTTATTAGAGTGTACTCTGAAAACACAATCAAATTTTTGCATCAAAATGTCTATTGAAACATTATTTAGTTTTACGAGTTTAAATTAATTCACCATTTACTAAAATGTTGTGAGATGGTTGTTTATAGTTAATGTTGGATTATGTTGCTTCTTTAATAAAAAAGATTGGAACTGATCTTTCTTAAGTTTCTACTGTGGAAATGTGCTAGGCCGGAGAACTCAATAAAAAATCGTTGGAATTGCTCTCTCAACAAGAAACTTGCTAACTCTATGGCATGCGGTTTCACTTTAAATCTTCCAGGATTCGATATCCCTGCTTTGAATACTCCTGGACCACACTGTTTGTCCAACCAGAAGGTGGATAACAAAAGGAATGGAGATTCGGGTTCCCTTGATTTGTTTCTTGGACATCCAGAGAGAACTCGAAGTCATCTGCAGTCTTCTGAGAATGGATCTTCTACAATTGTTCCGAGTGGACAGGCAAATTATCCAATGAAAATACTATCATCTACTTGCAATCTGGTAGAAATGTTTCACAACGGAAGTCACAGTACCGACATATCAGAAGTTAAGCAGGCCAAAGTGTTAGACCATGGTTATTGTCATAAGCATGAGTTAAGCAGCTCCTTGCCTCAAGCAGTTCCTTCTAAATACAAGCCAAAATGTAAAAATTCTCCCCCAAAAGAGATTAACAACAACAGAACCAGCAAAAAGGAGGCATTTCCCTGTTCAACCTTGCCAAAGGGGAGGAGTTATAAATGTGATTGCACTGAAGTGCACCAAAGTCTGATAGATAAATCTTATGCAGGCTTATGCTATCAGCCACTTCGGGAGGATGATATGAAAATTTTCATGTCAAGCGGTAGATTTCCAAGTACGGATAGTTACATCAAGCCACCAATTTCTACTCCAACAAGTTGTATGAAAGTAACAGCGGTTTCATACAGCAGCCCAGAGTCCATTTTGAAGACTGCAGCAGTAAGTTATGATAACAAGCCATCCATTATTAGAAAACGAGCAATTCAAGTTTCTCAACAAGCGTGCGGTAAAAGTACTTCTGCTACACCAGATAAAATTATGGATTCTTTGAGCAACTTGCTTCTGGAAGCACATAAAAATCCAAACGCAGTGGATGACCAATATCAAGCTTTGAGACTACCTCTCCATTCTTCACTCAAATATCAGAAGCTTGAAAAAAATGCTGCCATTAAATCTGTGGGGAAATGCCTGGAACGAGCATTTGACGTTTTGTTGGAGTCTGAAAGTACTGACATCAAAAACTCGGTTGTTAATTCCATCCATGCAGATCATGACTCAGATAGCTTGACAAAATCTTCTTGAATTTAGCCATTTTTTCTACAGAAATATGTGATTTCATTCAGTAACAGAACTTAACTTGGCGCACCCACAGTCTGCAAATCTCTTTTGCTAGTCAGTATGGATCGTATCAACTTTGGTTTATTATTAATTTTCTTAGTTAATGCTTGTTTACAAAGGAAATTGATCATGGAGAATTATGGCAATGTAGTACTCGGCCTACCGTCTGAATCTTGCCGAATTCCAGTTCCCTTTGAAGTTGGGATCAAGAAATTTTATTATATAATAGAGTTATGCGTTATTAATTCTCTACTAGAGAATTGACTTCTAAAGATTATACCATTCTGTCCAAATTTGTCAATCTCGACTCTCAATCAAAGGGCATTATACTGTGTATTGAACTTATTAACAGAGTATTTAGCTTAATAAAGAAGTACCTTTTCTGTTTAATCAGTTACTAGTGGTATGTCTTACTAGGTAGAGATGGATTTGACTGATGAACGATGGCTTATCTTTTGCAAAAATGCAGTTCGTATATTGGAGTAAACCGCACTTGATAATTAGACTTTCACACTTTAATTTTGCTCTCTTTTGATTTCACTAATGGCTGCTTTTTTTCCCTTTCAGGTTCATTGATAATCTTACTTTCGTAGCACTATTAGTTTACGAGTCCAGATAATCAGCAGGAGATGAAGACTTCTACAGGGGAAAGCTTAGCAGTAAAATCAGGCCAAGTATTTAGTGAAAGCTATGTTGTTTTACCTGGATGGATGACTGTATATTATAAACACATAACATTATCAAGATTTTATTTTATTTTTTTATTTTTTTTCTTTAAATGGGATTTTTTTCTTATGGGACGTATAGAAATTATAGTGTTAGTCTTTTCACGAATCTGCATTTTCATTAAAATATGAAATGAATGTGTTACTTCTCGCCATCGAGGCTCAAAGTCAAAGTGCCACGTAGCAAACCATGTGGGTAAGTAATCAACAGAAAAGTCAACAAAGAGCCAGTGGTCAAAATATAAAGAAATTGTGCAAACTACCGAAGCTCGTACAGAGGCACTGCCTCAATTGACAAAACACTACACTTGGGCTGAAATACTGCCTAAAGAATCGAAGGAAGGAGCTGAAGCTCTCCACTCAAGAGGACCAGCTCTAAGGCTCTCAATTCATCCCTAGCTCATATAGCCGACGTTGTCTCTTACAATTTATTTGAATATCTTTTAGAAGTGATTGATGTAACACTTGTAATAGAAGATGTCAAGGTGTCAACCTATTGTATAGAGCGGTTAACTTCATATCAATGTATTAATTGTGTGAACAGACAATGATGTAAAACTTCAATTAAGGAGATGAGGCCACATGATTCTGATCCAACGAACATCATGTCGGTCAAGGCAATATAATAGACCATCTTTGTAATTCAGAAGCGGTTGGAAAAATTAGAATTAGAATCCATATTCTCACATCTCGAACTCTCATATATGGAATGAGCAAGAAATATTTACAAAGACTTTTACGGGTATAGTCATCTTTCGCTGCTCACACTTGGTAGAGAAATATCTTAACAACAATCTCGCAATTTACATATGCGATTGTATTCTATTCTTCCACATATCTTAATGAGATCTTTGGTTATTGGCTTTGGTTCTCGGTTCGTGATCATTGTTAGCGTGACCATCTTTGTTTTAATCACTAGAGTTTGAACATCTTTGTCTCTCGTCGTAAAGTACTTCTCGCATTCAAGTTTGCCTCTTTTCTCACCGTTTCTCCGGTAGAAATGCAAAAGAATTTGTTTGATGTGGCGAGAGTGGGCCCGACATCTGTTGGCTCATTTTTTTGGGGTCAACAGAATGCATAATTAATATTACTCGAGAATTTAGTTACAAGGTCCGAAGTGTATTATTGTCGTTGCACTTGAATAAATGACCGGACTAAAAAATGTCAAATGTAGCTACCATGCTCCGTAGAAAGAATGAAGGAAAAGCAAAAATATCAAAACAAAAGTCTCATTGAGGATGCTTAGTTCAAATTGGCTAAACTAACACAAAAGTTCGTCAAATACACGCGTACAAGTTTACATTTATAAGGTGAAATCACTGTGTGCACGAACTAGTAACTAGCTATCAATCTTGCTACATGTGTTTGGATACAAATGGATCGTTGATTAGGTGTTACATATTTTTGTTTACGGGGACTAGTTGATGGAGCGAGGCAATCAATCCTAGATAGCCTATTTTTTTGATATGTATCAATGTTTTTCGAGAGATACAGACACTCCAACCTCTTTACATTGCTCTTCTTCTGGTTGTGAGCTTGAAAAACTAGTTCACAAATAATGTATCATCGCAAATGCATCCTCCAGATTCCTCTACAAATTGAAAGATGTGGACGTGAAGAGCTTTGAGGGTATCTTGGTCAGTTTCTTAAAATGCACGATGTCCAATTCTACAACTTTTAGAAACCGCTCTGTAGCTGCCTCCCAAGATTGCGTGAGTCAGGGGAGCAAGCTCATCTTGCAACGCCTTGCATGTTTCTTCAACAAACTCATTGCCATCATCGTCTCGGCAATTTGAATAATATTTTTTGGAAAATGTATGGTTAAAATATAAAAAAAAAAATTTGAGTTTACGCATAGAATATTTCATTGTATGAACGTGTAATTTTAAACGTGTATAAAAAATAAATTAAAGTAAAGAGCAAGTTTGGCGCTCGCTTTGAGTAGAGGTAGAGAAGGTTTCTATAATGAAAATTTTTCTTGCTAAGTAAGTCTAATCGGGGTCAGATCTGCCCCCATTTCAAGGTGGTATTAGCGGATGTCCACAACTCTGCATGAGGGCCCCCTAAAAGTAATGCTTTAGTAAAATGTTTAAATAGTGTCTTTACTTAGCTTAGATGGACTTTAACTAAAAAGATATTTAGATAATTTACTCTTAAGTAAAATGTCACCTACTTTAAAAGAATCATAATTTGCTTAGTTTCAAAGTTAATCAATAAAAAAATACTTATGTAAGAATATCCTAACAAAATTTGTTTGATTTTTATCTTTTCTAAAAATATATTTATCTCCTCTACTTTTTAATCCCACATTTTCCATTAAAACATATTACACTTTTTATTAAAATAATATTACACTTTGCGTTCCGATAATTAAAAAAAAGGCAAAAGAAAAAGAAAAAATTCCTCATATCTCAATCTTTCTCCCAGCAAAATTTGTTTGGGATCTGAAGGTTTCTACGTCAACAAAGAAAAAATTTGTTTGGGGATGTGTTACATTCGGAAACAATTGGGCATCGGCTGAAATAAACCCGCGAGTTCGTGTGTACAGGGGAGATACAGTGAGATGTGCGAGAAGCGAGTGCTGATTGTTGGAGGCACAGGCTACTTAGGCCAGCACCTCTTGCAATCCTTCACTGAGATCCAACAAAGATCTCCATATACTCTTGCATTTACCCACCATACTAATCCCCCTCCTCAGCAACTAATAAGTGCCATTCCTCATGCTCTTCCTTTCCAAGTTGATTTGCGCACCGGCGATGGCCTCCATGCCGTCACTCAAACATTGGGCCAGGTAACACACGATTTTTATGGCTACTTAGTAATTAAGTAGTTATTCATTTCTACTTTTATAATTGGTTTGTGCTTGTTTAGTATGTACTGCTAGACGGTTTGATCCTTCATACATTTTTCTTCATTTTTTTGTATATAATTTTCAAGTACTGCATTTTTTAATTCCTTGTGATAGCAAGACTGTGCTTCTAAATTTCTTGTTTACTGCTAATTTCTATTTTAAAATTGGTGTGTCCGGGAACAGGGTTTGGATGAAAATTTGAAGAAAATCTGTACTGCATTATTGAACCCTGAAGGTTTCTAGTGATGGGTTTTGACGGCATTTGAGTGATATTTTGTGTACTGTTTAAAACCTGTGCAAGAGTTTAATGTTCGCAAATCACTATAAAAGATGAAAAATTGGACACTTTCTTTTAATGACAGAAGGTCACTTATGAATTATGATCTCTATTACAATAGATTATTTATTTATTTTTTTTTTAAGTAACATTCAAGGTCTTCATTTTTTGTGCCAGGAATTAGGCTTTTTCATAAAATTGCTGACTAGTATATGCTGATTTTGTATTACAGCCTGATGTGGTGGTTAATTGTGCTGCTCTTTCCGTCCCTCGTGCCTGCGAGATGGATCCTGCAGCTGCCATGTCTATTAATATTCCTACTGCTCTTATAAAATGGCTATCAAGCTTTAGTGGGAAAAATACACTTCTGATTCATCTATCAACTGATCAAGGTTACTCACATCTGTTGGAGTGCAATTCTGAACTATAGTTTCCAAAGACATCGATATATATCCATTGATGCAAAGCACTAACTTGATGACCTCTCACTGATTCTTTCTTAATTTTTTCAATGAGAAAGCATTGCTTCTATGTTTATTTGGTTTCCGTCTTTCATTCTAGAATTAATTTGAAGGCTATATTTTTTCTTGGGAGGGCTTTATTATCACCTGGAAGAATTAACATGTCTTACTCGTGTCTTCATTATGCGCATTTATCTGGATTGAAAAACTTCGTTCCAAATTTAGGAAAATGAATTTTGCTTAATTCGCATCATGATCTATTTAATTCCTTAAACAAGGGATCATGGCATTCCAATCCTGGTCAGAAATTTGCACAAGATGAAGCACTCTATAGCTCTATCCGTGTTGAATCATTGTAATACATCCTGTTCTTCTATTTTTATGAATTCTACTTGCTTTTGGCTTCCAGTTATTACAACAAAGATTCATGGTTCGCTTCTTTTACAAGTTCTTTTCCTTGTTTCTTCACGGCCTCTGCAAACCTACAGACCCTAAAGGGAAAAGAGATAAAACCACAGAAAACACAAAGAAATATTATATTTATATTCTTCATTGGCTAAATTGAAACAAATTTGACTTTGCTGCAGTTTATGAAGGGACGAAGCCCTTCTATAAGGAAGATGATCAAACTGTTCCAGTGAATGTTTACGGGAAGTCTAAAGTGGCTGCAGAGCAGTTTGTACATGCAAACTGCTCAAACTTTGCAATTTTGAGAAGCAGTATAATCTATGGACCACAAACTATCTCACCTGTTCCAAAATCACTTCCAATTCAGGTGCATGTTCATGCAGATCTTGTTTTGTACTTCTGGAACTTCATAATTTCTAACAATTAAATGTGGATACTTCCATATTTTTCATGCGCCACCCTCCAGTATATATGAATATCATATTCTACAATGACTATTTTTCTTTTGAACTCACATTACAGTTGCCTAAGGAATGGAATGATAAATTTAAATGCTTATACATCAGATTAAAGTTTTGTATGTCTAAAAATAGACCATGGGAAGCAGAGAAAATAAGAAAATTTTCTTTGCCCTCGCCCTTTTGTCCTTCGGTGGGTGGAGAGTACATTAGTTTACTGTTTTAACACCTGTCTGGGGCTGATTAAACTGGAATTAAAAGCAAAAATATGTCCGTTGGATGCAAAAAATGTCATATGTTTATTCCACGTCCTCTAATTCCTTGCAGACAATTTCTGTACCAATTGTTCATTGTCTGGGTCAATTGCCAATATTGTTGCCGGATCAGACAAAATCTTTATTCAAACACAGTTGCATTAAGGGGTATTATGGACTTTTGGAATATTTTGGAAGTCGTACTCTAAAATAATTGGCACAACAGCAGCTTTATCTCATACCTTGTGGGGCCGTGAGTTGACGCCAAAATCCATTTTTTCCCAACAATTGCGCCCAGACAGGCTCTTAACTTTATTATATGTGATATTGCAATTATCTATTTACATTTAATTATAAGAACTTTTAGTAGTTTCTTGCAATACTTTGCCAGTTAATAAGCAGATATTAAAATGTATATTCCTTGTTGCAAGTTTTCAGAGAAACAAGGTGATAACCTTATGTGTCATTTGCATGCTCTACCTAGCTGTAAACTGAAGAGACATTAGTTATGAGACTATTGATCCAATTAAAAATGTTGTAATTTTTATTGAAGAATTGAAAAACAAGCAACTCATTGCAAAATTGTTGATGAGCAAATACATTCTAACATTATATTTTGATCATAATAAAAGATAGTAAAGAAAATCCGCTGCTGAGTCGTGTTCAACTCATGAGTGTGAAACATAAATTAGGACAGGAACTGTAAAGAAAACCTAGCATTTAGCTTTACTGACAAACATAATTCTGTTTAGATGCTTACTTTGAAAGCTTTCTACATTCACCAGCTAACAATATACGCTTGATGTGTGTATTAATATTAAAATATATGTTTTCTCTGATATATACTTGTGCTTAATTAACAATATGTTTGTTTAGTAAATAATTTCTTATGAGTAGCTTAACTTCATGAAAAAAGGATCCGCCTATTTATTGGATTGTTTTTAGTTACTTTTTCAAACTCTGTTAGAGATAGTTTAAGTTAGATTGACACACCAAAGCAGTTAATATAGTTGTATAGATGGATCAATCTTGTTTTTATATTTGAATACTCTGTAAACTGTATGTTGTTGGGGAATTCAAAGAAACTCATTTGTACACTTGAATTGGGATCACAATAATATTAGTTCTGTTCTCAATCTGTACTTTTGAAACTGGAGTATTTGTTTTAAATTGATAATTTAGATGTATAAAATGCAGTGGATGGATAGCGTTCTTTCTAAGGGGGAGCCACTAGATTTCTTTCATGATGAGTTTCGTTGCCCTGTCTATGTGAAGGATCTTGTCACTGTCATACAGACACTGACTGACCGATGGATTGCAGGTTAAGATGGCTTCTGTCCTATGTGCTTAATTTTAGTACCTTGCATTCGTGCTTATTCCTCCTTTAGTGTCTTTATCTCAAATTTAGGTTCAGTGGAGTAGGTACTGTGAACTTTGTCTGTTGCTGTGTGGTTTATATGCATTGAGTTTGAAGTTTAATCCCCTTAGCTGCCGTGCTTGAAAGGAAAGAAGAAAAAAGATCTTGTGTTAATACTTTAATAGATGCATATTTTCATTGAGGTAGCACACATGAGAACATGAATATTCCCTTTTGTTGTGCAATCTATTGCGTGTTGAAACATGTCAATGGAACATGCTCTTGCTTCTCCATTCTAGTGTGGGTTTAGGGCTGTCAATGGATTGAATTTTGATCCGAATCCGATGAAATTAATGGGAGATAGATTCAGGGTCGTAGTCCGATAACCCGATCAAAATCCAAATCCGATATTTCGTTACTAAATGGATCAAATATGGATATAGGTCAATCCGACCCGACAACAATCCGATCCGATTTGTTATAAATAATTGAATCGATAAAATATGACATGTTATTTGTGACTAAAATAAACAAATGAAAAAATAAATAAATTTAGAATAAAAAAGTCATCAAATTCAAAACATAAAAAAATTGAAAATTTTATAATTATTAAATCCGTTTAAAAATTGGAAAAAGAATAAATAAATAAAAAGTAGATAAAAATATTTTTATGTCATGTTATTTGTGACTAAAATAAATAAATGAGAAATAAATAAATTTAGAATAAAAAAGTCATCAAATTCAAAACCTAAAAAAGTTGAAAAATTTATAATTATTAAATCCGTTTAAGAATTGGGAAAATTGAAAAAAGAATAAATAAATAAAATTGATTATAACATTATTTTTTCCCTTAATTTCTTTAATTTCGGATCGGATTATCGATTCGGATATCCGTAACATAGCAAAACGGATATGGATTTAACAATCAAATATCCGTTGGATTATCGGATCGGATAATTATTCTTATCGGATTGAATCGGATATAGACAGATCCGATCCATTTACAGCCCTATGTGGGTTGGTTATGAATCATTTACATACCTGAAAAAGGAGGCATCTAGTAATAATGATGAGACCATATTCAAACAGTGCTGGTAAATCCTCTGTTGTCATGAACTTTGTTTTCAAGGTGCATTGCCACCTGCATTTCACTTTTAATTTTGAATTTTTGTTGCAACTTATATGTTGGCCACTGGAGAACTTCTAGACTAACATTTAGTCTTTTCTTACTGTTCAAATTTCTTGGTTATATAATGTTATATTGTTGGGCATGTTGTTCTCGAATTCTTGATCTTCTTTCTTTTGTAATGAATGGAAACGTTTTGTCAGAATTACACTGATACAAATAAGAGTTTGATTTATGACTTCCATAGATGAGGTTCCGTATTTTCCTGAAAGTAAGGAAAAAAACAAAATAGAAGTATTGAGCTTTATGCTCTTTCAACACTTGATGTGATCTGCTGAAAAGCTTCCATAAATTCATGTATGCAATGACTTTCACATAAATATAAAGACAATTGCACACGTTTTATATTGATAATGCAAAAGTTATCCTTTTCCAGATTGGTGTTCTGTTCTGTTTGTGGTTCCTGCTTTGAAGTTGTAGTCTCCTGCTATTCTGCTTTAGTGCTTTATTAATTGCTTTTGCATCCTGATATTATGCTACTCATGATTCATTTGCAGAGGGTAAGCAAATGCAGTTGCTTCTAAATGTTGGCGGCCTTGATAGGGTATCCCGGGTTCAAATGGCTGAGGTTGTTGCCCATGCTAGAAATTATAACACGTCGTTGATCACACCAGTCTCTGCAGCATCTGTATGTATACTATCATCAGTTCTTTTAAACATACTTCTACCATGATACGGGAATGATTACTTCCTCTCAAATGCTACCTCCAATTACATCTTCCTTTTCTATATTAATGCGTCATTTCCTTCGTCTCAATTTTGCTTAGGTGGTGATATAAATTGATATGATAAATGAACAATGTGCTTCCCTCTAGAGAAGCAAGATTTTGAATAAGCTTGTTGGGGTGGTCCACGCCCTCTCTTTCTCAAATGTTGTCTGAAACTTCAGTTTTAACTTTTCAGGTTGATCGAGGCGTCAAATCCCCTGCTGATATTTCCATGGATATCACTAAGCTGATTCAGACGCTGCATATTTCTCCAATTTCATACGCAAAAGGAGTCAGGTTGACACTTGATGCTGAATCCAGTTCATGATTTTAAAAGAATTGTCACCATTATTCTTTGCTGAATGGATATTTTTATATGGTTTTCATTTCCTTCATTATCAAGTCTGATTGAGTGTTGAATGCTCGAGCCATTACTGGAATTATTTTATCGTGAAGACTGAAACTGCTTGTGCTTTGGGAGTTTATAGACTTGTTGTTAATATAACTAATAATGCACAACCAACTGCATGCACGTGAAAATGATTACATTACTTACCATCATGTCATTATGCCAAAGCGAGTGGTTTTCTGTGTTTATGGTTATCATGAATGGCCTTTGGGGATGCAGGATTGTAGTGTTTCTACCTTTGCAATACCTTTCCCTTTTTGGCTTCAAAGTAGAAGACAGAAGTGGAATGCTTACTTGATCTCTTGCTACATTGCGAAAGCCTGTCATATTTTATTGTTGTTATTATTTTTTGCACATTGCTTGGGGTAAAATGGGTTTTGTGTCATGTATGTAAGACTTGTGCAAACCATTGTAGAGGCCTTTTCCACGTAGGAAGCAAAACTGGGGCGAGTCTTTCCAGGGTCTAGAACCCGAAAATACAAGGCATGCTTGTTTGACTGTTCGTTGCATGTAATGTGTTTGCAGTAGCAGATGAGAACCTTTTACATATTGAAAGCAATTGGGAGGTTCTTTCTGCAACTCATATCCGAGGAAGGGCCAACCTCACTTGTCAAAAAGACTTCTTCGAGTAAAAAAGGTGGAATGGAAATGATAGTACTCTTTCAGCAGTTATAAGAGTAGACATGGTTCTATTTAGTTCTAGTTCCAAGAGAACTAAACCGAATTATGAACCAATGATCTTTCTAATAATGGAATCAAATCGAACCGTACCGTACAGTTCTGATTTGGTTTGGTTTAATTTGATTCGGTTCTAGTTTCATTTCTTAAATTTTCATATTTGGATCTTACTCAAATAAAAAAATAAACATCAAACATTAAGAAAATTCAAATTTCAATCATCGAGATCAAAAAAAGCATAACTAACAAACAAAATATATTTATAATTTGAATACACAAATTAGTTTTCGTTCTCATACAAAAAAATTGTTTAATAAGTAATAGCAATTATTCACTAAATTAATTGCAGCAATTTTGAAGACACACCTCTACAATAAAAAATGAATTGTCAAAATTTTTACAGTCTACTTTTATAGGCAGTATTAACCGTTTTAATACTTCATGAATGTTTACTAGGTTTTCCTCTATTTGCGAAGAACATAAATAACTTATCAAACCATTAAGGTTAAAAAAAATAGTTCAAAGACTTTTTAAGTAATTGACCAATTTTATTTTTTGATCTTAAATGACACTCCACTGACTTGATGAAATACAATATTAGCAAGTCGCGATGTTGTGTAAATTGAAATTGAGTGAAAAAGAAATGATTCAACTGAATACAAATTAGGGTGTAAGCAACTAATGAGCTGTCTATTTCTAATGACCTAAAGTTGATTAACAAACTGTATTCAATTAATGGGATATTTCCAATGAATATAAAATTAGAGTCTCCACTAATTAATATATATAAAATTAAATATTAAGTTTGGTTCTGGTTCTGGTTCTGATTCTTGAACTATAGCCAAACTAGAATTAAAACCAAATGGTTCTCGATTCAAAGAACTAAAATTATTAATATTTTCTAGAGAACCGAACCGAATTGCATGGTTTGGTTTGGTTTGGACATTTTGTCCTCCCCTAGGTAGTTATGCTCTAGGAGGAGAATAGATGTTCCTGGAATCAGTTCCATTTGGGTGATTAAAAAGTTGCAGCACTAGCACTAGTATCAAAATTTCGGTCTTATTCTCTTCCTGTGGCATTAAGTGCAGCCAATAGATTCACAAAATGAAGTCCAATTCAGTTTTCCTTGCTTCAAGATTTGCCCTCCATCAGCACATTCTTGACCATTTCACTCTATTTTTAGCCGTCACTCGACGGCAAAATGACATGTTTTGTAAGGTAGACAGATTGAGATTAATTCAATTCAACTCTTCGTAACTGAAAATTCCATAAAAAATTTCTTGTGTTTGGTTGTAACTATCAAGCTGTAGAATGGCATTTTTTGCTTTGCAGCAATGGTAGAGATTGATTCTTAAGATTATTAAAATGTCAAATCTTGTGGACAAGAATATTGCCCTTTATATCTCCTCATTCATATGGGTGGAAGGAAGGAAGGAAAAAAAAAAAATTTAACTGGACGGCCACGAAGCGTTAGTTCGCGATGTCATATTCTTTCCCATGACATCCCACTTATCGAAAGCAAGAATGGGTAAAATGCAAGCTTCTCAACCAATTTTAGTAGAGACGAATCTTTGGATAGAACAACGATGCGCTTTAATGCATTAGTCAATAAAGCAATACTTTTAACCTTTTCAGTTATTCATTATTGGAAGAGTAACGCAATTTAAAATGATTCATGTTTATTAATGTTAAATTCACGAATAAAATAAATTCTTTTCTGTCCCAAATAGGTTGGTATATTTTATAATTAATTCCTCGTTGCAATTGTTCGTTCAATGCCTGAAATTTTACGCAAGAATATACACAAATATTGATTTTAGAATGTAACAAAGTTTATCAAATAATTAATTAATTTTTCTAATCGACAATGGATTTTTCTTCAATACAAAGAGCTGATTCTCTTCATCAATTCTTAATTTTAAATCTATAAAAATGTGCTCATTATTAAAATCTACATGCTAAATCAAATACTCTAGATTTTGATAATTAATTATTTTTACAAGAATTTTAAAATTAATCACTGCAATTACATGCATTATACCAAAATCATTTTACTCAAGTGTAATTAATTTATCATCTTAAATCTGATTACAATTTCTTACTAAGAAGTTATGGCCATCCCGGGTCAATTGTAGGGGGAGCCCTTGGTTTGGCTCGGGATTTAATCTCGGGACATTTTATTCAAGATTTAATCGCATGAAGTTGGCGTCCCTGATGACCTGGGATTAAATCCCGGGACAACCAGTTTTATTTAAGAATTTAATCACATGATGTTGCAGCTATCTCGGACTGGACAAAACTTCCTAACCAAATCGGACCCGTACCGAAGTGAATTGAATCGAGCGGTTCTTCATAAGTTAAATATTCGAACGAATATCTGAATCGAGAACCGACAGGTTTGATTCGATTCTCGATTCTAGACACAAAATTGAATAAGAACCGAATTTCAATAAATTTTTAAATTTTTTATATTGAATTGACTAAATTTTTTTCTGAACAATATAGCAAATTAACTAATTTATTAATTAATGTTCTAACCCCAAGCCAAGTCCATGTTTCATGGGGTGTCTTTTTTCTTGACACAGAAAGGGGCATTGTGCGGCAGTAATCTGCTCCGCTAGACTACCTTCCACCTGCTCTCGGTCGTTTCAGGACGAAAGTAAATTTTGATTACAATTGTAGAAAGCTTGCAACATGAAATTGAAATGCATTGGAAATAACTTGATCATTAATTACTTGAAAGCTAAAAATTACAATTGATGAAAGCAGTAAATTCATGGCTAGTGCAGGGGGCGAACACTAGAAAATTTTGAAAGATGTTTGAAAGACTAATACCCCCTTTAATAGCATTCAGAACAAAAACCTAAGTGACGGCAGTAGACGTTTAAATGCCGAGAAATCATACTAAAAATTTCAAATTTTCATCTATTTTACAACTGAATTAAAAATATTTACAATGTGTGAGTCAATGGGTTTAAGTAAAGCTGTGGTCCTTGATAATTCCCCCCCATTTGTTTTGGCGACGTTCTCGAAGTCATTGATGAATGATATACCTTAATTAATGGTTTGAAAGCTCCAAGGTTTTTTTCGCTTTCCCAAGTATTCTCCTCATTGTTGCATCCGCTCCTTTTGACCAAGTACTCTTGATGAT
>CAIGRP010018435.1:0-20456 GCA_903798385.1 Fraxinus cuspidata
AATGATTTTTTGATTTTTAGGGTTTTGGTAATTATAATTTATATAGAAATGAATTAATATTTAATATTTAAAATGAGATTCTTGATTTTTGTATAAATAAACTCTAAATCTGATTTTTGAATTGGAAAATTTAAATACCCATGTTGATGTAATTTCCTCTTATTTAATTGATATGTCCGTTATAAATTTCAAAGATTTTCAACTCAGTAGTAAATTGCTAACAATTTTTATTTTTAGAAATGTTCAAACGTTTTTCCTTTTTCATAATTATTGCACCATAAAAATAAAAAAATAAAAATATTAGCCACTCGATCTTGGATGAACCATTGACAGAAGGTTTCCTCATTGTATATATTCAGAGGTTGTTTATGTTCTATTTTTATTGAAAAATGTGTAGTTAAAAGAATGAGAATTTTTTTTATTTACGTGTAATATTATTTTATTAAAGAATATATAGTTAAAAAAATGTATTTTGAAAATAATTGAGATCGAACAAGGGCTCAGTATCTCCACACATTTATTAGACTCCAATCAAAGTACAAAGTTATCGGGTCCCTGTTTAAACCAGCATGTTATTGCATTGAGTTAAAACATTTACATCAATGCCTTAACCAAAGACCTTGCAGGGTGATTTAGTTGTGGTCCTTCTATGTTTTGGTGAAGTCGAGATTTAAAACAACTGTAGGCTACTTTCATTGGGCAAAATGCAGATAGTTAGAGAACTGTGTTGCACTGTCTCCAACAGCATTGTTCTTTGTAATTACTTGGCATAATTTTATAATTTCTGCCAAACAAATTATTTGAACGATTAATATCTGGAAAAGAAATATAAAATTGTTACATTATTTATTTAAAATTTTTAAATTGGATTAAAATCTTTATTTTTATCAAAATTCAAAGTGAACATTTAAATTTAATTAAATATTTCATAAGATCGTAGTTTTGTACTTATTTTTTCATTGAAAAATAAGATGGCAAATATATCTTTTTACACACTCAGAGCTTTTGGATGAAAACCATCATCATCGACAAAATGTTCTAATTCATTGAAAGCTGAGAATAAGAATGCAACGAATAATAGTTAAAAACATAAATTTAATAATGAGTAAAGATTATGAGTTTCTATACAATTTAAATGGGAAAATTACACAAAAATTAGTGGTTTAAGTTTTCATTCCAATAATTAGGTGCCAACCCACCCCATCTCATTCCACACCTATCGTGAACCAAAAACTTGAATCTGGCCTCTGTCAATGAGACCCACCGTCGTGGACCTACACCAATGGCGTGACCACCCATTCCACTACTAATCCAGCCATGGGTCTTCATCAACTGGACTTGAATTTGCTTACATTTTGCTTTATGCATTTGCGCTAAGTGGTTTATTAATTCGGTGGTGGATTTGAGGTGTGTTGAAGGCGGTGGTGGATTTGTGGTGTGTTGAACGTAAAGGTGGTTGTGTTGACGGTGACGATGACGATGACGATGGTTTGACCGTTGAAAGTGGTGGTGCTGGTGGTGGTTGAGGGTTGGAGGTAGAGGTGGTAGATTTGAGGTGGCGGTGATCGTGAATTTGAGGTGATGGTGGTGGTGGTAGGAGTTGTACATTTGAAGTGGTGACGACCAGGGACGAATCCAGGACCGAATTCTAGACCTGGTATATATATATATGTTTTTTTTTTTTTAACATAAATTTTTTTTTTCTACTATAAAAATTAAATGGGCTGGGGGCTGGACGGGCTCCCCTAAATCCGGCCCTGGTGACGACAGTCAATGGTGCCAACTGTGGTGGAGTGAGGTGTGGTTGGTGAGATAAAGAGTGATTGTTACAAATCAAATTGGGTAATTTGTACTCCCCCATGCCATAAAAATAGAATGGTTGTTATTATGTTAGTAACTCCTTTTTTGCATTTGGCTGGCTGCAGCCTACAGGCAAATGTAACCTAAAGGAGAAAGCGTGTTGACCAACCTAACACTATGTGCTTAATTTTTATTTATTTTTAAATAATTGGCATTTTTGGTATGTGACTATGTGGCTATATTAAACTATGTTTAAAAAAGCTAAAATTATATATTTTTTATATTATTCACTTCTATTTAATACAACAATATAATATTTATAGTTTGACTAATTTTAATATTTTGTCAAAGAAAACAATATTTTGAAGATTTTCATTAGAGAAGATAAAATAAATACTATGTGGTCCAACTCAAATTTTTAAGTTGAAAATTCAAGGCCTAGTAATCATGGTGTTCCATGACCATCACCAAATTCCAACCAAGTCTTTTAATCCTTAAAAAATGAAAGTATACCCCACCTACCCCTACCCCCACCCCCATTTCCCAAGTGCATGAATTGCCCCTTCTAATACCACCATCATTTAACATGTTGAGAAAAGTTGGGGCAAAAGGGTGGCTTAAAGGAGGATTGAATTACATGGTATGGCTACAAGGTAGGATAAAATAGGAACAAAAAAGAATAAGTTTATGTTCTTTATGATGAGATTGATTACCTTGGATTATAGAATCAATCTTTGATCATCTTTCTAACACTTTCTAATGACATTTGCTTTTTGTTATTAGGGATGGCCTAAAAAGTGTCATCAATACTAAGAATTTGTTTGTAATTCTTATGTCCTTCAATGATGTACATAGATGTAATTGAATAGTTTATAAAAGAAAAAAAATATAAGTTTATACTAGTTTAATAAGGTCATATTTAAGCCTCTTTTTTTTGATAAAATAAGTTTTGGATTAGTTTTTTATTTTTTTTTAATGTGTGGTTAAAAAATAGAAAAAAAAAAGAGTTTTATGGATAATAAAATAATTTTATGGAAACAGGTGTCGTTATTAATAATTTTGATAAAAGAATGAGTTTCGAGGAAAATGGAGCTCAATCATAGGTTAAGGTAAAATAAAATAAAAACTTTCAAAAAGTGTGTGAACATTATGATTTTCGAATTTTGACCGACTTGATCGGCGCTACGCTTGTAGAGCATCATATCATAAGAAAAACATTATGGGATGGGAAGATTTTCAACAATATTACATTGCTTCTTTTTCCATTTTTGGTCCTATAAGGGTCTATTTATGACCAAAAAGGGTTAAGTAAAAGTCAAAAGTGAATTTATTAGTGAAACTAGTCTCCATTCAGTAGACTTTTTTGTGTTCCTTTTTAAATTAATTAATTTAGGGTTTCACGCCTATCTTATTCGTTTATTAACCCGAAAATTAGAGATTAATACGGGTACATATTTTTTCATAGAATTATCGGAATCAGATTGGAACTGATTGCTCTATGAAATCAAATCAAATCAAAATAGTTAATTCCGATTCAATTTCGATTCATCGCTACACGGAAATATTTTTTTCCTGGTTAAGATTCTCATACACTAACTTCCAAACTCGTAATAGTTTGATAATAACTATGTCTAAACACTAAACAAACTCCAGGATTTACTCAATTAATAAACACACGCACACACACTATATATATAATCAATGGGAAGATGACGACAATTATGACGATTACCACAATGTTCGATGGAGTTAATGATGATTATAGAATAGAAACTGTTAATAGAATTAGGCAATTTTGGTGAATGGATAAAGAGAAAGTCCAATCAATATCAACTTTATTACAAGGCTCATTATTTAAGTGCTAAACTCCAATAAATACAGAACCTTTTGCCACACCATTGACTTGAACTACCGTAATCACGGACAAAAGCAGGGGCCTATAATTTTTATTTTTCCTTTACTATTGCCCAATAAAAAGTCAAAACGTTTTACAATCGCGTTTTGTCCAAAACACATATTTTATAAGCTCGACTGAGTTGGACAAATTTCAGCAACATGCAAGGACTTTTGTTAAAATGATGAGAAATATTAAGAATCGATTTGGTACAAGAGTTCGAAAATAGGATTGAATTCATCTCAAGAAAGTTTGAAAATAAATGAGAATTTCAAAATTGATGCATTATTTTCTTTTTCTTCAAAAGTAAAATCAGGTACGCCTCCCTTATTTTCCTGTGAACAATGATATTTATCGTTAAAATATCAACGATGGGGTAAATTGGGTGAAATAATAGAATAAGACAGTTCAATATTTCCTCTCTCATAAAAATTTATCAGTCTCATCCCTTTGTTTCAATTAAATTGTCACGTTATCATAATGATAAATATATTTTGTATGCACCTGCATCAAAACTTCACCACTAGGGAAAAAACAATCTCTAACCCTCTCTCTCTATAATATAAAATTTATACCCACAAGTATGAACAATAACTTCAGTTTTTGCTGATATGAATTTATCTTCTCTCTCATGCAAATAGGCGTTTTCTGTTCATTTTTTGCTCCTTTTCCGAACAAATCATGGAAGATACAGAAGATTGCAATACAAACAAAAAATGCACAAGGAGTTTTAGAAGTAATGGAAATACTCAAAACCATCGGTTTCAAAACCAATTTCTGCATCACTCAAATAGTATTAATGGCTTTGGTCATGAATTTAGTTACCAAAATAAGTACCCTGCTCTACTTCCTCTGCCTCCAAGCATTCCTCTGCAAATGGCTGTGGCTCCAACTTTCCCTCAATACCACAACTATGGATCAAAAACCCATTTGCAGAAACCCTTGTGGAAACAGAATAATCATCCTCTTCCTACCTCTTCTGAGTCCCAGGTCCAAGATTTTTCAGTTGCACAAGGTAAATAGTTAAAAATCCTTTTCTTTTCGATTTTCAATACAGGTTTTTTGGGCTTAGTTTTCTGTATTTTGGGACTGCATGTTATGTTAATTTTTGTTTTGGAAGCTACCAAAAGGGTTAGCATAGAGGACATAAAATGGATGTCTAAATGCTGATAATGGAAAGCTTTTCACTATTCTATAGCAAAATGAAATCTTGGACTTTGGACTGTTATCTTTCCACATGAAGAAATTCAAATTTTAATTTTTTAATACAATGTTTTTGTTTTTGAAAATTCTTTGTGTTCTTAAGTTGTCTTCGAGCACCCCAATAGTGAATCACTGAGTTGTGGCAAATTTTAGATAATTTTATTTTCAAGAGCGATATTTTTAGTATAAGTAACGTGTTGAAGTCTAAAATTTTCGTGTTAATGCTTTTTGTTAGGTTTAAGAATTTGGTGGAGTGGAATATATTGTGGTGGAGATGGGATTAAAATTTGATTATTGTGATTTAATTTCTTGTTCTAAATTCATTAACAAAACAGCTTGGACGAATTTCCATCCGCAAACTTGGCTGCCCTCCGATGAGAATGATAAGAGGGTTATGGATGCCAAGCCAAAACCATTGACAGTGGCAAGAAGACCGGACTCGGGTGGTATAGAAGGGAAAGTTATCACTCTCCTTGCTAATCATTTCTTAGTCCAATTCGACCCTTCACAGCGAATCTTTCATTACGATGTTGATATAGCCCCACACCCGTCGAAGGAAATTTCAAGAATTATCAAGCAAAAACTTGTTGAGGACAATTCAGCTTTGCTATCTGGTGCTCTTCCAGTTTATGATGGCCGAAGGACCATTTATAGTCCGATAGAGTTCCAAGATGATAGGCTTGAATTATATATTAGTCTCCCAATTTCTAGTGGAAAACCATTAGAAACAATGAAATCTGAAGAAAAAAGTCACAAACTTAAGCTTTTTCGGATCAACATCAAACTTGTTTCGAAATTTGATGGGAAGGAACTAAGCAGCTACTTGCGTAAAGGAGGAGAAGATTGCAGTCCTCTTCCTCAAGAGTATATCCATGCACTGGATGTGGTCTTACGGGAGAATCCAACAGAAAAGTGTGTAGCAGCCGGAAGATCATTTTACTCGAATTCAATGGGAGGGGCAAAAGAAATTGGAGGAGGAGCTATTGCACTAAGAGGCTTCTTTCAGAGCTTGAGACCAACAAAACAAGGGCTTGCTCTCAATGTAGACTTCTCGGTGACTGCTTTTCACGAAAGTATTGGAGTGATCCCTTATTTGCAAAAGCGTCTCAATTTTATGCATAATCTTTGTCTGAAGAAAGCGAGAGGTTTGACGAGCGAAGAGAAGAAAGAAGTGGAGAAAGCACTAAAAAACATCAGGATCTTTGTTTGTCATAGAGAAACTGTTCAGAGATATCGGGTTTGTAGCTTAACCGAGGAAAACACCGAGAATCTGTGGTTTCCAGATAGAGATGGAAAAAATTTAAGACTGGTTGACTATTTCAAGAATCATTATAACTATGATATACAGTATAGAAACTTGCCATGTTTGCAGATTAGTAGGAGGAAGCCCTGCTATTTGCCTATGGAGCTTTGTGTAATTTGTGAAGGGCAGAAGTATCTCGGGAAGCTCTCAGATGATCAGACAGCTAAAATACTCAAAATGGGATGCCAAAAGCCGAGAGTACGCAAGGCAATTATTGGTCAAGTTATGGAAGGACCAGTCGGGCCGACCAGGTAATCATAATATTTACACGATTCTTGCTACCTTTCATTGTTGCTTGTTTTTCCTTCAAAAACCTTGTGAGTGATAATTTGAACAGTGGAAATCAGGGAAGAGGATTCAAGCTCCAAGTTTCAAGAGAGATGACAAGATTGACAGGGAGAATTCTTCAGCCCCCCAAGCTTAAGCTCGGTAATAGTGGTCATATAAGAAATCTGACTCCTTCCCGTCATGATCGCCAGTGGAACCTTCTAGATAGCCACGTCTTTGAAGGAACTCGAGTAGCAAGATGGGCGTTAATAAGTTTTGGTGGAACTTCAGATCAGAAATCCGATATACCAAAATTTATAAACCAACTGTCTCTAAGGTGCGAACAATTGGGCATTTTTCTCCACAAAAACAGTGTTGTTAACCTCCAGTTTGAGCCAATGCACGTGCTTGGAAATGTAAAACTTTTGGAATCTAAACTCAGGAAAATTCATAAGGCTGCTTTCAACAATCTTCAACTGCTTATTTGTGTCATGGAGAGAAAACATAAAGGGTATGCAGACTTAAAACGAATTGCTGAGACTAATATTGGGATCATAAGTCAGTGCTGTTTGTACCCAAATCTTGGCAAGTCAAGTTCACAGTTTTTGGCAAATTTGGCTCTCAAGATCAATGCCAAAGTTGGTGGATGCACTGTTGCATTGTATAATTCACTACCTTCTCAACTCCCAAGGCTCTTCAGGCAGGATGATCCGGTGATCTTTATGGGTGCTGATGTAACGCATCCTCATCCTTTAGATGATTCTAGTCCCTCTGTTGCTGCTGTGGTAGGTAGCGTGAATTGGCCAGCTGCAAACAAGTATGTCTCGAGAATGAGATCCCAAACACACCGAGAAGAGATCATTCAAGATCTTGGAGCAATGGTTGGGGAAATTCTTGATGACTTCTACGAGGAACTGTCTCAACTCCCAAAGAGAATCATCTTTTTCCGAGATGGAGTTAGTGAAACACAGTTCTACAAAGTACTTCAGGAGGAACTGCAAGAAATTCATCGAGCGTGTTCAAGATTTCCAGGTTACAAACCTCCTATTACTTTTGCAGTAGTTCAGAAAAGGCATCACACAAGGTTGTTTCCATATGAACCAGAACCAACTTCACCTTGGAACGATGAAAATATTCCTCCGGGAACTGTTGTAGATACGGTGATCACTCATCCAAGAGAGTTCGACTTCTACCTATGTAGTCATTGGGGTGTAAAAGGAACCAGCAGGCCTATCCACTATCATGTTTTGTGGGATGAAAACCATTTTACTTCTGATGAACTCCAAAAGTTGGTATACAATCTTTGTTACACATTTGTGAGATGCACCAAGCCTATTTCACTGGTGCCTCCGGCTTATTATGCACATCTTGCGGCGTATAGAGGCAGATTATACCTCGATCGTTCGGATTCAAGTGTCCTCAGAAGTTCTACGATATCTCGTCTTCCCCCTCCGAAGGCAATGCCCCTCCCTAAACTTACTGAGAACATTAGGAAGCTAATGTTCTACTGCTGATATTGTAGCATTTGCATATTCAAATATTTCAGTTCTATAATCTAACTATATATTGAATTTAAACTATTGCCAACCATGTGTTATGGAAAGCAAGATTGGTGTTTGATAACTAGTTTCGTAACATCGTTTGAAAGGCTTATCCATGATCAATTATCATTAAGACTTCTGTATTTAATACCGTATGGACATGTTCAGCATACAATATTGATTATGATTGAAATCCCGAATAAAAGAGATTTGAGCTTATTTTTCTATATATATTTGCTATGTAAGCATTAAATACTTAATAATATTATATCGAACCAACTTAGTGCAGAAAATTGTGAATGAAACGCGGTGCGGGGACTGGGAGATGCAACTGAAACATACCATTCTTGAGTTGACATATAATGGAGTTTTGGTTATAAAAATGAACTAGATTATTATAAGTGGAAAAGCCATTGGCAAAAATAAGTGATATCAGAGTAAATTGTTACGTAAAGGAATTAAAACAGGAGAGAGAGAGATCAGAAATGCACAGGGTGTGGGAATTTGTACTGTTATAAACATGAATGGTCACATTCAGAATTGAAGAATAAGCAGAAAGCAGAATCTAGGGGTCATATTGGGATATACAGAAAAATAAGTCTGAAAAAGCTGTGTGTATATATCAAATACTATACTATGATATCTTGTCAGTATATGGTAATATAGACTGTTCATGTAAAAGATGAAATAATTCACAGAATACGAACGTCACTACAAGTCGCAAGATATTTTTATTTTCTCAATGACATTTTTGTTTTAGTTTTCACTTTAAAGATATTAGTTTCATTTTAGCAAACATTAAAAGTAGTATATTCACATATTTAGTCGACGAGGAATATTTGTTCTTAATATACCATCAAAATATGTTCGTTCATTTTGAACATCAATCTTATAATTCATTTTAATTTGAGTTTTAAACGTATTTATTCGTTTGAAATTAATAGAATTTACTATTGTAACCAATTGTAACAATATAATTGTTACACGTTTACGAAGATAGGAGCTCATTGGCTTATAATCACTGGAGGACTCTCCAAACAAGCACTAAGTTGCTAAAGCGCCAACTATTGTAATACATTGTTAAAATGTCTATTTTTATTTGATGTGGAGGGAGAGAGAATCTTATCTAGAAGATTAATGTTCAAAAAAATTCCTAGCTCATGCTTCATTCCAACACCATTACGAGATATTGGATTTAATGTAGGCACATATCGATTTTAATAACGAATTCTATTTATCCCTTGTTTGATTATGATTTTTTGAAAAGTGATTTTGTTGAAAAAAGTGTAGTTAAAAAGTAGGAAAAAAAGTTAAAAATTCATGTGTAAAATTATTTTATTGAGAGATTGAAAATAAATTTTAGAAAATGTGATTTTAAAAATTCAAAATCAAACAAGGACCCAATATAATTGCAACATTTACTACAATAGATGACCCATACAAGTTTGGGAGGTTAACTTTGAGGTAGTAACCTAGGTCACCTTGACCTAGCTGAGAATATGGAATGTTGAGAGTTGATTTGGAAAAGACAAGATTGTTCTCCTAAGCATAAGATCAATCCCGTCGAAATAGAATTATGACTTTTATCGTAATTTCTGAATAGTCACTCAATTTAAAATTTTTTGAATAAATCATCGTTGTATTTTCAAAGTTATTTTTCTAATAGTTATTGAACTTTAAAATTTATACGAATAATCGCTATAGTTTCAAATCGTTTGCCAATGGTCATGATACTTTTCAAGTTTCTCATATGTCACTTCAAATCGTTTAAAACTTAACGATTACATTTGTCACATAATCAAAATCATTAAATATAGTTAAAGTTTGAGAACTGAGCTAAGATGATAAGCTGATGAAGACAGCAAACAGAATTTTGTATAATTTATTGTAAATTGAATGATTACATTTGTGTATAAATAGATATTCTAGAGTAGAGAGCAAGTAAAGAAAAAGGACAATTACATGTGCAATACCAGCAAGAATAAAATCTGTTGCAACAACTTAATAAAGCACCACAGGTGCACAATAGTATTTGCCAAAAACTGAATCTGATCTTCACGTGAGCTAAGCTTGATGATAGAAATGATTTACTTATTTTAACATCCCCTCTCAAGTTGGAGTTTATCACTTAACTCCAAGCTTGTCCTCAAGATAAAGGAATTTAGTTTGTGAAAAGGGTTTAGTCAGCAAGTCAACTATCTGATCAATTGAGGAAACATATTGAATTTTCAGCTTTCCTTCAAGAACCTTGTCTCATACAAAGTGTATATCCAATTCATTATGCTTAGTTCTAGCACGGTAAACTGAATTTGAAGCTAAAGCGCTTGCACTTAAGTTATCACACCAAAGTATAGGAAGTGGGGATGGACTTACCCTGATTTCTTTGAGCAAGGATTCAATCCAGATAATCTCAACAGCTGCTTGTGCCAAAGTTCTATATTCTGATTCGGTGCTTGACCTGGCCACGACTTGTTGTTTCTTTGAGGACTAAGCTACCAGGGTATCTCCTAAGTAAACACAGTAGCCGGCTGTTAATCTCCTATCATCAGGGCATGAAGCCCAATCTGCATTAGCAAAACCTGTGATATATATTATGTTACTCCTTTGAATCCACAATCCTTGCTCAATGGTCCCTTTCAAATATTTGAAGACTTTCTTAACAGCTTTCCAGTGAACATCTAAAGGTGCTTGCAAAAATTGACTCATCTTGTTGACAATGAAAGTTATATCAGAGCGTCTATGTACTAAGTATTGTAGTCCTCCAATTGCACTTCGATAAAGAGAAGGATTTGCCATCTTTTCACCTTCATTCTTGGAGATAATCTTGCCAATTGTCATAGGAGTGGCACATGGTTTTAGATTTTCAAGATTAAATTTTTTCAGCATGTCTTTTGTGCATCTGATCCTAGTAAGATGCAAGCCTAAGTCATTTCTCTTTACTTCAATTCCTAAAAGGTAATGAAGTTCACCCATACCCTTCAAGGCAAACTGAGCATTCAAGTTGTCAATGAAGTGCTGTAATGTCTTCTGATCATTACCTGTAACTACAATATCATCAATGTAAACTAAGGCAAAAATGACTTGTTCCTGATCTATGTGGAAGAATAGAGAGTTGTCTGCCCTCAAATTCAAAAAATTCCATTCAAGAAGAGTTTTCTTCAATTTTTTATACCAAGCTCTAAGTGCTTGTTTGAGTCCATAAAGAACCCTTTTTAGCTTGCAAACGAAGGTAGGATTCACTTTATCAATGAAACCTTCTGGCTGCCTCGTAAACATCTCTTCATTCAATTTCCCATTTAGGAAGGCATTGTTGATAACAACTTGCCTAATACTCCATCCCTTGGACACTGCAAGAGTAAGAATTATCTTTAAAGTGGAGGCCTTTATAATTGGACTGAAGGTTTCATGGTAGTCAATTCTTGATGTTTGCAAAAATCCTTTAGCTACTAGTCTTGACTTGTGCTTTAGTATTCTGCCTTCAATATCACGTTTGAGTCTGAAAACCCATTTATTTCCAATAACCTTTTGATTGGTCAGAGGTGGTACTAGTTCCCAAGTTTTGTTTCTCATCAATGCTTGGTATTCTTCTTCCATTGCTTTTCGTCGGTCTTTATTTGAAAAAGCTTCAAGTGTATTGTTGGGCTCCAGCTTACTGTGTTCCATGGTGTATTATTTGGATTGAATCGAATAGACTTTAGGTTTGAATATGCCAGCTTTACTCCTGGTAATCATAGGATGCTCTATAGTTTGATTCCCCTGATCTCCAGAGTAATTCCTCTGTGTTTCCATTCTCATATTCAATTCATCATTGACTTCAGTTTGTTCTACTTGAGTATTTACAATACCTTCTTGATTTATCATTTGTGCACCATCAATATTTGTTTCTATGTTGCCGTTTCCATTTGCTTCAGGTACCAAATTCTCAGCTATTCCTTGTTGATCAAACAAAGAAGACCCTTAATGATGGGCATCACCATGTTTTTCCATAGCAAGAAGTTGTTCCTATCAAGTTTTACCGGTGCAACCTGACTGAGGCTGATTCCAAGTGATGGCATCTAATTTCCTCCCAATATTGGAGGCATCAGTGTGCTCGCTGTGCAGATTGGGTGTTGTCATTGGATCCGGTGTTAGCCATTTGGCTTTGATACCAAGTTAAAGTTTGAGGTCTGAGCTAAGATGATAAGCTGATGAAGACGGCAAACGGAATTTTGTGTAAATGATTGTAAATTGAATGATTACATTGTGTATTATATTTGTGTATCAATAGATATTCTAGAGTAGAGAGCAAGTAAAGAAAAAGGACAATTACATGTGAAATACCAGCAAGAATTAAATCTGTTGCAACAACTTAATAAAGCACCACAAGTGCACAATAGTATTTGCCAAAAACTGAATCTGATGCTGAGCTTGACGATAGAAATGAAATCGAAAAATTATAACCATTGAAAAACTACGTTGAAATTATCACTTCACAAAAATCACTTAATTAATTAATTAAGTAGGAGGGCCTACAAGAAAAGGTGATAACAGTATGATGTACGCCAGCTGCAGCAGCTGGGCTACAAGCTATATACCAGTAGCTGGGGTGGGGGAGGTTGCTGCATGGTGTCGCCAGTGGAAGTGGCCAAAACTGAGAAAAAGCCAGCACAGATGCACTGTGGAGAGAGAAAGTTAGTAAGAGAAAATGACAGAAATAATGCCAAAGAAAAAAAGATGGGACTTGAAGTAAAGCCACTGAGTTGTTACTTTATGACTTCCTCTTTTGTCTCTTCCACTACCATTTTTCTTTCTCGTTTGTCTATTGTCTACACGCTGCATAATAGTAATTTTTATTGCTTATTTTCTTGTGCAAAAAGTACTTATACACACTGCACAGCCATGAGAACAGACCCCGGAGACTAAAAAGGCTGGTAGAGGGACAGTATTCTGGGCTTGTCTTTCATCTAAAAGTAACTTTTAACCAAGAAAATCTAAATTAAATCATAGTTGTTATACTCAACTCAATCGTCGACTCGAACAAACTATCAATTTACACAGTCATTGATTCAGATAAGGGAACACCATTGAACTTTAATTCTATTTAAAAAATACTTTTAGAAAAAGGAATCATTTATATACTTTTATTTTATGTGCATTTCTTTCTAATGTTATATAAAAAATTTCGCTTCTAAACTCCATCAAGTTGAGTGATATAAAATTTGCTTTGAGGGACTTTGTTGCAACGTGTTCAATCTAATTCTATTACATAGAACATATGTTAAAATCCTTGATCAATCTTCGTACGTAAATTATCTACATTTATTTTTTACAATATCTAAAAATGAAGGATTGAGAAGAAACTATCAAATACCAATTTCACCCTCATGTATTTATATATAGGTCAAAAATACCCTTAACATCCATTTATTTTATTTAATACTCCTAACATTTTTCCAAGCATTCATTTTTTATTTTATTTGAATTATGCCTATTTTATTTTGATTAAATCATTCATTTTAATTGTTCTATTGACCCCATTTAATAGTTTTTATCATTTGTTTTTAAATATGCACGTTTCACTCTGGTTCAAATGCAAGAGAAATTCGAAGAACTCATTTTTAATGATTTTTTATAATTTATTTTAATGGCTTCATTTTCTATACTTACTTACCCCGCCCCCACCTTCTTCTCTTCTGCTCACTATCTTTTCTTTCCAAAAATTTATTTTCATAAAATAAATTAAGATAACTGTCAACGAAATTGTATGTTTATGTTTCTTAAATTATCAAATGAATAGAATTTAGAACTAACTTTTGGTTTTAAGTTTTTACTAATTATTGTTATGATTTTTTATCATCGTCTCCTTTTGACTTCCACATAATTATTTTTTTAAAAAAAGGTGCATGTCTCTAATGATACAAAATCTAATCAGATTGAATCAAATATAAATAAATCAAATATGTTTACTTGAATTTTGGACAGACTAAAGTAAATGATTAAAGGTTTCACTACTTTTGACAAATTAAATAAGTATAACTTTTTTTTTATATTTTGTGATTTTAGATATACTTAATGAATATAAATTATGCACCAATTTTTACGTTAGAATATTCACGTGTACATATTTTACCTTTTTAAATTTGATTTGACATATGTTATTTATAGTTTCTCACTATCAAAGTCACCTTACGTGCCATACATGCGGCACAGTGACAATAATGATTTAATGAATGAGACAATAAAAAAAACTAACGAATTAATGCATAAAATCACTGACCGCTCCATATATATCACGTAGAGCGATTACGATAATGAGTTATTGCAATTGGCATTACTCTATTTATATTCAAACAAATTGGATAAGAATTTTGTTGTGTCAAAGTAAGAATTTTATAATGTATTTTAAAATTGTTATTCACGATAAAGCAGAAAGGATAAAAAATCAATTTTAGGGATTTACGCAGTTATTTGTCGAAGTGGCAAAATTTAGTAATTTTTTGACATGTTTCCTCATTTTCAATTCAACTCAATCTTTGATAATTTGATATTTTTAGTTCTCCATCCTTAAGGTAGGTTCTTTTTTATAATTTCATTTCATATTTGATTCTCCTTTTACTATATTTTGTGTGGAATCTAAAAATCAACATTCTAAATTCTCATTGAACAAATTCTTTAATTTAATATAATTTTCTTCATATCTACTTGCCAAAAACAAAAAAATATTTCTCTTGCTGTATTTGAGTTTTTGAATTACTATGCCTCAAAATTAAACCATTCTCCAAATTTTATATTTATATCCATATTAGGTCAAAACTCTTCCCAACGGTAATTTCTTTCAGTTGTGTAAGAATTAAAGTTTGCGTCTATTAAAAGATTTTGTTTAATGATTTTTTTAATACACAGTTCGATTCTTCTTTCGGGATTGGAACTATATTCTCCACTTTGGTGCATTTTTTTTCTCTACTCGAAATCTACGTGTTCCAATAATTTGTATAAGTGTGAATATTTTTATATGGTTTACATATTTGTAGATTATGTGAACTACAAATAAGAATCTTCTTTCAATATTTTGGTTTGTTTGGTGTAAATGGGGCTTTTTTTTCTATTGAGATTTATATTATTTTTAAATTTTAAATTATGGTAAAACTATACCATTACTCATAAATAGCTAGAGATAGGAGTATCTTAATAAGTTGGTGTATATCTCCTCCATTGCTATTGATTTTAATGCACGTTAGAATGAGAATTCAAATTATATGCAATGCCATCTATTTATTTATTTATATCGAAGTTTAGTCTAACAATTATCCTGTGTAAAGGAGTTACCAATACGATCTAATCCTTGATTTATTTACAAAGTCTGATAATTGCGTTTTTTGTAATTTATATTTGTGAGCCAAGTGCAAAAACTATATTAGGTATTAAAATAAAGAAGATAAAAACAAACCAATTGTATCGTGCCATATACCGTTTGTAAATTACCCCAGATGTCCTTCCCTCGTAAACCAAACAAAGTCCACAGTTCAAACAAATCAAATCCTTCAGTTAAACTCTAGGTCACATGCGTGGATCGGATTTCAATCAGATCTGGTAGATCAACAGTCAAAGCTTGATTTTAATGAATAGGATGGACTGATGCATGATGGACAGTGCACGATCCGTACACTGCATAGCATGAGATTCTTTTTGGCAGTTATATCATCACTGACATTTGCTCGTTGCTGTACTAGCATCATCATTCTGAATTTGATTTATACATCACAAAAATTAATTGAGTTAACCTCGATAAGAATTAAAATGCAGATTTTAATAATTTAAAATCAATAATTAATTTTAATTATATATTCCGTGAGATCCACAATATGTTAATTATATATTCAACAATTTTTATCAAAATTTACTAAAGATTTAATTTTAATCTCCATCACACAAAGGTATGACTATATCTGGCATATGTGTCTCAATAATAACTTTTACAAGGATGCACTTGTCTTTTGCTTTATGTGAATGCGAGCAAAAAGATTGAGTCTTTGCCCTTGTTTAAGTCTCATTTTTCCATCAAAATGTGTTATTGAACAGTGATTTGATTATATTTCAATCACACATTTTTCAATAAAATAATATTACGCGCAAACTCAATTTTTTTTCTTATTTTACACTATTACAAAATACATTTTTTGAAAAAAAAAAAAAAATGTGACTCAACCAAGCCCAAAGTATGGTGAATGACAATTGTATATCTGCAATCCTAAATATTATTACCATATGTATCCTTATTCCTTCCCTCTAAATATAGGGTTTTGGTTCTCTTTATAATATACACAAAAATCTATTGATTTTTTCTTCACTCCTCTTTTTCTCTCTTTTCAAAATACATTATCAGTATGAGATCTAAATTATTCAAAGTTTACTGAATGTAGTAATTTTTTTAAACATAATCATTCATTACATGTATCAAAATTAATTTGGTAACATGTGAATTTTTTTTAATATACATATACATCATAACGGTGCAGACTTGCAGTTAGATTCTAACTTACTTTTTCAATTCACATCTATATATATGTCTGTTTGCATGTCTATATAGAATTTAATCCATTCATGTTTAGTCAATTCATGTATGTACATATGCATGATCTATGATTTATGTTTTTGAATCATATTTGCATAATATTTATGATTCATGTCTGTACATAAAATCACATATTTGAATTAATCGTATGAAGTGGAATTCACCAGTTTATGCTTAATTATATGTCTTTGAATTAATTTATGTTTATATAAACTGCCATTATGATTTTTGCATTAATAAATGTCTTTATGCGTAAATATTCTACAGTATGCTCATGATCGTATTTCATTGGATGTATTTCAATCTACAATATTCTACCATTAAATTCAGTATATGAAGATTTTTTTTCACATGTTCGGAAGATTTTTTTGCTAATACATTTTTCGTAATTAATTTTTCTATATAAATTCATATTATGTCTATATGATAATTAAATATTTTTGGATGTTTTTCTATAAACTTTAAATTAATAATTTATTATGTTGTTACTCTTGAAGTAGCACACCATTATGATTAATAATTCAAAAGAATATTAATCATAGATCTGTCTATTACAAATATTGTTACTCATGAAGTAGCACACTATTATTAATATCCTAGTTAAATTTTACTTGCTCCCGAATAACATAATTAAATAAAATAATATTAACATACTATTTTTGAATGATCAATAATAAATATAGCGTGCTCTCGAAGTAGCAAATGTTTCGAAGAATGTATCATTTTGAATTCATATTTATCCCTAAAGGACAACACGATTAATTACAGTACTCCTGTAACTTTAGTTTGATTACTTGTATGAAATATGATTATATAATATTTAATCATATTCTTCGAAATTAAATAATTGAATTATATCTTATATTGAACCAAAAGTTCAATTTGATTTTATTGTTTGGCACGATCAGTTGGACCACCGCTAGATCAATAATGATACGAGATTAAAAATTTAATGGATATTCAACGAAGAACTAAAAGATTCTTCAATCCATTGATTTCCTATACATTAGTTGTTCTCTTTATCGGCAATTGAACATTATACATCAATAATTAAAATATGGACTGAATTCCCTATATTTCTGAAAATTAATTAGGGCGATAAATGGGACCCCATCACCTACCACGTTGACCATCTATATATTGTTTGCATATAATAGATTTGATACAAATACTAGATGATTGCATGGTGTTTGTAACTTGAAGTTTGCAAAAATATTACTCAAATTATGAGCATAATTTTCAGATAATACAATCAAGATGGTCTGTCTTGTTAACACTGGTGATCCTAAATCTCAACTTTTTAATAAGTGTTAGTTGGGATGTCGATAAATGGTTTAACGTTATTGTTTGTTAAACGCCTCCAATTTTTAATTGAGAATAAGATACTTTCAATTTCTGTTTAGAGAATGCATCATGCCAACATCAAATTCTCCCTATTATAATTGGCTTATGATTAGAGCTTGATTTTTTTTCATCTAATTATTTTATAGTGCGATATATGTACAATTAATCCACAACATTACATTTAGATGGAAAGTAAAGAATGTTGAGAATAAATGTATAGTATGAACCATTATCCGTTTACCTACTATAAAATATTAAGAAAAAAAATGATTGTCAATTTGATTTGACAACTCTCGAAGTATTAGGGGGAGAATTAAGAAGATGAAAATAATGTGCAAACGCATTATTATCTAAATTCTCGCAAAAGAAGATTCGAACTAGAAATTCGGAGGATAATTCATTTAGATGCATTTACTGACCAAAGAGATTAATAATCTCACACATCAATTTTAAATGCTTAAACTCGAATTGACTCCTAAAAGGACAATTCGTTAATATTATATTTGATAAATTTATGATACGCCTGAAGCGTGATATTTGATTCTATTAAAAAATTGTCTAAACAAAAATGGAGCAAATGATAAAAATGGTCTCATTAAGAAGGTATACACTCTTAATGAGTATAACATATTGTAAAACTCCAGAAGAGATTCATGTATCTGAAATAATGAAACTTAAGATATCTCAATAAGTTATATTATTATATGAAAAGAAAATAGAATCAAAAAAGAAAAGAAAAAAATTGTTGACAATATTTTTGTGCATAATGTACCGCTTCATATAGCGAGGATATCGAAATAAATGGATTGAGGTATATCAATCGAAGTAATTATTGGGCAAATAAAAGGACGCATGTGGTATAATTGCCTTAGGGAATACTTGTTGAAGGAAGGCTACAAAAATGACGATTCATGCCCATTTGTTTTCATAAAGAAAACAAATATTGAATTTGCAATTGTAGAAGTTTATGTTGATGACTTAAATTTAATTGGAACTTTTGAAGAGCTCAACAAAACTGTAGATTATTTGAAAAATGAATTTTAGATGAAAGATTTAGGAAAAACTAAATTCTTTTTCGAGTTGCAGATTGAACATTTCCCAAAAAGATTATTTGTTCATTAGTCAACATATACAGAAAAAGTCTTCAAAACGATTTTATATGGATAATGTACATCTATTGGCATCACCTATGGTTGTTCGATCACTAGATGTAAAAAATGATCATTTTCGTCCACTTGAAGATGGAGAAAAGATTCTTGGTCCTGAAATATCATATCTTAGTGCAATTGGAGCATTAACTTTTCTTGCAAATTGTACTCGAATCGACATAGCTTTTTCTATAAATCTCCTGGTAAGATATAAGTCTATACCAATACAAAGATATTGGAATGGTGTTAAATATATTTTTCGTTANGAGTATTTACTTATCTTGCAAATTGTACTAGACCCGACATAACTTTTTCTGTAAATCTCCTTGCAAGATATAACTCTACACCAACACAAAGACATTGGAATGGTGTTAAACATAGTTTTCGTTACCTAAAGGGTACTATTGATTTGAGATTATTTTATTCTCAAAAGTCGGGATCTTCTTTAGTGAGATATGCAGATGCAAGTTATCTCTCTGGCCCACATAAAACTAAATTACAAATATGATATGCATTTACACGTGGAGGAACAGCTATATTATGGAGATCTGTGAAGCAATCATTGACAGCAATATCCTCAAATCATTCTGAAATTATTCAATCCATGAAGCAGGCTGAGAATGTGTATGGTTGAGGAACATGACCCATTATATCCAAACATCATGTGGATTAATTTCAACAAAAGATAGTCCACCAATTTTGTATGAAGATAATACTGCTTTTATTGCGCAACTCAAATAAAGTTATATCAAAGGTGACGAGATGAAGTATATTTCTCCAAAAAATTTTCATACACACGAGCTTCAGAAAAATGACGAAATCAATATTCAATAAATTCGTTCAAGTGACAATATGGCTGGTTTATTTACAAAAACACTGCTAACATCTATATTCAAGAAATTTGTTTACAAGATTAGAATGCGTCAACTCAAAGATTTTCAGTGATCAATATGAGGGGGAGTAGCTGCACTCTTTTTTCTTCGCTTAGGTTTTATCACACTGAATTTTCCTAACAGGGTTTTAATGAGACAACATTTATCTTTAATACTCCAAAATAACTATACTTTTTTTCCTTATTTTTTTCTTTTTGTCCCATTGGATTTTTATCAAATAAGATTTTAACGAGGCGGATATTTTGTAATGTGTCATTCAAGGGGGAGTGTTATAAATGGTAAGTTATTAGTGAATAATAATTGTACCCCTGTAGCCTTAGATATTATTACCATATGTATCTCTATTCATTGCCTATAAATATAGGGCTTTGGTTCTTATTATAATATATACAAAAGTCTATTGACTTTCATTCTCTCTTCTCTTTTTCTCTCTTTTCATAACAAAAAATAATTTTTGAAAACTAGAATGCTATATTGCATATTTGCGAGAGTTAGAGGTGAAGGGTCATAAT
>CAIGRP010018439.1:0-10369 GCA_903798385.1 Fraxinus cuspidata
TTCCTTCCAACACATAGATTTTTTTCAATTGACACACTTTGAGCTCCAATTCCTCACTCTCCCAAACATCATTTTTTTACAAGTAAATATATGATTTCGATGTTTTCACGGAGGAGAACACAAATCAACTTTCATATTCCAAAATGAACAATCGGGTCCTACTCAAATTTAGCTCCAAAGTCAGCCATATAGACCCATTTTTCCAACACCAAACCCTAGATTTGAGTCGCCGATGCCTTTTTCCTTCCTTCGCTCTGAAAATTGAAATGAAATCTTCTTCACTTGATTGATAGTCGTTTTCGTTGTGTCTGGAGAACAAGATGATCATGATGATTCCAGCTGAAGTAGTGATCGTCACGATGAACATGGGTACAATAGACTGGTAAATTTCATTTCTACTTTTTTTTTTCATTTTTACTTATTGTTAAAAATCTTTGAATTAGAGTGAAATAAAAGTGAAATGTATTAATTTTTTAAAATAAATATTAGGAGGAAAAGAGAAATGAGGAATGGAGATCTGGCGATTTGAAGCCTTCTATGAGCCCCCAAAGGTTAATTGATCTGTTTCTTTCTCAATTCTTTTAGTTTTAGTTCTCGGACGTTATATGTCAGTTCTAGTCATATTTTAGATGTTGAAAATAATCCGAAGTAGGAACAAAAATAAACCACTATTGAATTTTTTAGATTTTCCAAAATAAATTTTTAGAAGGGTCTGTGTCAAAAGAAAACAAACTTTGATTAGAAGCCAATATCTAGCAGCTTAATTTGGGGAAGAGCCTCGATGCATGTTACAAAGCAGTGTAATCATAAAAGTTTACATATAAGATTCGTTGCGAAATGAATTACATCTTCTAAATGAATCTTATGTGTAACTGTACTCAACAGCACGGACCACATGTCAAACTCAATTGAATGCAGAAATTAATTAAGATTGATGAAGAAAAACAACAAATAATTACCAGTACGCCGGAGAGTTATATAGAAACCTTATAATGCTATATCTCCAGCTTATTGCCAAATGTCTTCCAACCATAATTAGCCTCTTTCCCTCCTGTAAATAACCCATCCAAATTTTTTATGTTTCGCCGAAGAATTAATTGATCAAAAGTAATAATTGAACACAACTCCAAAGTCTACACATATTGTAGAATTTGGAATTGTGTTCAATTATTAGAAAGTTGCACAGAAAATTTTGAGATCTGGGTATTGCTTTGTTTTGGCGGAAAAAAATGGGAAGTTCAGAAAAAAAGAGTTGTCGTTGAGATCATGTGGGTGGACCCACAAAAGGTATGAATTTTGTTTATATTTTTTTTTCTTTTATCCTTAAGTAATTAATTGTACTATGCATGATTGCAGTGTGGTATTGATTAGAATTTGATTATTCTTAGAGGGAATAATGAGTTCTTTTATTAAGTTGATTGTAACTATTGGAAATAGTTCAGTTTTAATTAAATGATTGGATTTTTGAGATTGGATAAGATTGCCCTTTTTTGGATATTACTATTTCTGTAGGAAAAAATTAAGATTTTTTTTTTGGTTAAAATTGAGATTTTTGAGGTGCAAGTACTAGATTTAATCTATTGTCATTAAATATTCCAAAGCCATTTTTTCCATTAGCGCGACCGCCCACGGTTCCAATCTTTGCTTGTTTTGGTATGAAATTTTATTGAATTTATATCAATAGCAAAAATATCGAATAATTTTGTGACGTCAGACTTACAAATAAAATATCATTTTACTCCATTTAATTAAAGTTAATCGAAACTTTTTGAAGTAGATTATATATTTGTACGAGTTTTGTAAATGGTATTAATTTATATTGCTTGCTCATGGAATTAATAATTCTTGTTTTGTTACCAGATAAATGTCTATTTTTGTATGTTGAGAAATGCTGTTGCTGATCTTCTCTACAACCGATTTGACTAACAAATACAATGATGTGTTCTAAAAAGAGCATCAATCTCCCCATTTACCAATTGATAGGTCCATAAGTTTTGCACTTGTAAGGGACAAAAAGGGTAACTCGTGCTTACTCAAGTCAAGTTTCTTACCTTTTATAATGATCTATGTTATGTGCGAAGAATTTATGCAAAGGTTTCCAAATTGAAGAGAAAACTTGATGAGCTGAAATCATCAAATAATCATATTGGGGATGGTCATGAAGCAAACATTCAAGATAATGCAAATTCGAGACATTGGTTCTCGTGGGAAGGAATCGACATCCGATTGCCGCTAATGGTTGAGGACTAGAACTAGCATTAGTTTCTGAGGTGCTATATTGGTTGAAGCTTGGTTATAATTGTAGATTCTACATGTAAGTAATTAATATATCAGATTCAATTTATCAAAACCTAGGATACCAACTAAATACATAGCCATCGGAATCACTAATCTAATGGGTTTGATTTGTGGTAAACTTCATTTTTTCTCTAGATTTTGGACTCGTGTTCTTTTCTCTGTTTTGTTGATTTCTTGACCGATATGTTATTATAGTTCACCGATCCTAATATTTTTTTTAATCTAAGCTGAAGATGATTTTCAATTTTTATCTAATAGAAGACGTTTTGGTAGCAATTTTCGAAAAACCTTATAATTCTCAAAAATTCAAAATTTACAATCTTGATTCTCCTTTAGTTTTAATTTTTGCTTTGTGGGATGGGTTGGTTGGCAGATGTGTGAAAATTGAATGATAATGATCTATAATTCTTAAATCTTAGTTAAATGGTAATATATCGTTCAGAGACGGTGTTTAGTTATAACTTTTGCGTGTTAACCTTGCTGCATCAATGACATCTAGATAAATTTACTAACAAGCCTACACAGCTTGGTGAGGTTAAGTAATTTCAACACGTTGGAATACTGCAACCAACCTGAACCGTGCAACAGAATCCATCATGTAGCTCCTAGTTTTCAGGAATGATGTTCAATTCAGTTAGGCCACTTGACAAATTAATTCTAGAAGCATCTTGTATATATTTTGCTTACATTGCCTTGCTGTATATAATAGCTATACTACAGCTGGATGAAATAACAAGAAATACAAAAATACAATCAACAAAGTTTATCGGATATTCATAAGGATACCATATTTATTTAGGTTACCGTATTTACATCAAATCTTCAATTTGGTATCAGAGCCTCGAAATGGCTAACAGCAGCATAGGAAACCAATCCAGTCCAACTGAGTCAAGCTCACTGCCAGTAAATCAAGCTGTTGTAAATCAGATTTCGTCAATTAGGACGAATCTAAATCAAACTCCACCTGTGAAGCTCGACCGAAACAATTTCCTGCTATAGAAGAATATGGTGATGCCTATAATCAAAGGGCATAACTTAGATGGATTCTTGCTAGGGACAAGGGAGTGTCCACCAGAGTTCCTGGCAACACAAACCACTGTTGGCCAAGGAGAAGCTGTAGAGATGACTCAAAATCCAGAATGTAATAGATGGATCTCAGCTGACCAGTTGCTAATGGGGGTGGTTATACTCATCCATGACACCAGAAATAGCTTTGAGAGTCATGGGATGCAACAGCTCGAGCAAGTCGTGGACTGCAATAGAAGAAAATTATGGCATGTTGAACAAATCCAAGTGTTCCTCATTAGAGAACTGCAAAGAACAAGAAAGAGTTCCATGTCTATGGATCAGTACCTCATAACTGTTAAACAATTAGCTGACAACTTGGAGATAACTGGAAAGGCCATAAGCCATAATAACCTTGTGACTTAAATTTTGTCAGGATTAGATGAAGAGTATACACCTATAGTTGTACAGGTGAATAGCAGAGATGATATATCCTGGCATGAGCTGTCGTCTGTGCTAATGACATTCTAGAGCAGGCTTAAGTATCTAAACCAAGTGAAAAACAATTTTTCATCAATGAATGTTGGGCAGCCAAGTGTACAACTGGCCCAGAGAGTTGGTTCAGGAAATGGTAGAAGTTTCAGAGGTGTCAACAATGGAAGGTCACAGAACTTGAGAGGAAGAACAAGAGGCAGAGGCAAAGTAGGACAGCAAAATGAAAGGCCCTTATCAAATTTGTGGCTTTTGCTTTGACTGTCTGGTTTATTGCCCAATATATCTATCATCATACCTATTGTAACACCAACTGGCAGAGTGGTTATTCAACCATGCGACTTCTGATAAAGGTAAGTTGCATAATGTCAAAAGGTATGAAGATAAGGAGAAATTGATAGTTGGTGATGGAACATCACTACAAATTGCACATATTGAAAATAGGAACATTCCAACAAAAGATAAGCATCTCACACTAAACAAGCTGCTGCATGTACCCTCAATTAAAAAAAAAATCTAATTAGTGTTTCACAGCTCACAAATGATAATAATGTTTTCATAGAATTCTTTCCTAACTGCTGTGTTGTGAAGGACTTGCAAACGAGGAGGATACTGCTTCAAGGAATGCTTAAAGATGGGTCATATCAGTTGAGGCTACCAAGTGCTAAATCAGGATCAAAGGTTATAAGTGTTTAAACTCTAATGGTAGAATTTACATATCCAGACATGGTGTTCAGTGAAATAGAGTTTCCCTTCAAAACAGGTATCCTAAACAAAAGAGTCAAACCACAGACATCAGAGCCTCACTTTAGTCTTCTTCCCTTCAACCAGTTCAGTCATAAAAACCCTCAAGGCATCGCTAATACACCACATCTTGATGCATCACTTGTTGCAGGTACCTCTGATGAAGAAGTGGAAGTAGAATTAGAAGGTGAAAGTGTAATAAATGCAGAAAATAATGATGTTGAGATGAATCAAGAAGAACATCCTAGTTGTGATGAGGTAACAAATCAAACAGAAGAACATGATGCAGAAGCTGAGGTAAATATCCAAGTTGAAGATGAAACTCAGAACACATGACACCAAATGATCACCAGAAGCAAAGCTGGAATCTTTAAACCAAAAGTGTACATGAATCAAGTGCTGGAAGGATTTGAAGAAACTAAGCTGAAGCACTGCGAGTGACAGCTGGAAACGAGCTATGCAAGATAAGTATAATGCATTGATGAAGAATAAAGCATGGACCTTGATGCCACCTAAAGCGTGAATGAAAATAATTGGGAATAAATGGGTGTTTAGGCTCAAGTTTGATTCTGATGGCAGAGTGCAAAGGCACAAGGCAAGATTGGTTGCCAAAGTTTTCTTCAGACACCTGAAGGAGACTTTGGAGAGACCTTTAGTCATGTGGTTAAGGCATCAACACTAAAAATTATACTAACATTAGCTGTGGCTAAGGATTGGGACATCAGGCAAATAGATGTGAACAGTGCCTTCTTAAATGACAAGCTGAACAAAGTGGTTTACATGAATCAGCCACAAGGATTCATAGATACAGAAAATCCTGATTTTGTGTGCAAATTGGATAAAGCTTTGTATGGGCTAAGACAAGCACCAAGAGCCTGGCATGAGAGGCTAAGGAACACCCTGCTGGAATGGAATTTTAAGCAATCGAAGGTAAATAACTCCTTGATCTTCTTGGAGAATGGAAGAGAGATATTATTTGCACTAGTCTATGTAGATGACATAGTAATAACTGGTAACAATAACCAAAGGCTGCAGAAGTTCATTGATGATCTGAATACCTGCTTTGCCCTTAAAGATATGGGGAACCTTAGTCAGTTTTTGGGAATGCAAGTTCATAGAGATAAAGCTGGCTTGTACCTAAATTAAACCAGATAGGCTTCGGACCTACACAAGAGGTTTGGCTATGAACACTTAAAGCCAAGTTTAACACCAATGGCAGTTGGCAAACTGATCTCTAAATCTGAGGGGCAAGCTATGAAAGACACCACCTTGTATAAAAGTGCAATTGGTGGTCTCCAATACCTTACCCATACAAGGCTAGACATTACCTATTCTGTTAACAGATTAAGTCAGTTCCTTCAAGCTCCAACTGATGTTTACTGGAAAATGCTCAAGAGGGTGTTCAGGTATTTGACGGGTACCCTGAACCATGGGATTGCCATAACTAAAAGTGATAATCTCGACATAACAGCCTTTGCAGACTATGATTGGGCATCCTGCCCTAATGATAGGAGGTCAATTACAGGATATTGTGTTTATCTTGGAGAGAACTTGGTTTCCTGGTGTTCCAAGAAGCAGCACGTTGTGGCGAGATCAAGCACAGAAGCTGAATACAGGGCCTTAGCTCACAGTACATCAGAAACTGCCTGGATTCAATCTTTGATGAATGAGTTGGGAGTATCACAACATTATGTTCCAAGAATTTGGTGTGACAATCTCGATGCAAGTGCCTTAGCATCCGATCCAGTTTACCATGAACGCACCAAACACATTGAGCTTGATGTGTACTTTTTTAGGGATAAGGTCCTAAAAGGAGAACTTGAAGTTCACTATGTACCATCCTCGGATCAAACATCAGATCTGTTAACGAAGCCTCTCACTCACTCAAGATTCCTCTTCCTAATAGACAAGCTTGGAGTGGTTAAAACATACTCCACCTTGAAGGTGGGTGTTGGAATGCTGCAACCAACCTGAACCGTGTAACGGAATCCATCATGCAACTCATAATTTTCAGGAATGTTGTTCAATTTAGTTAGGCCACTTGGCAAATTAATTCTAGAAGCATCTTGTATATATTTTGCTTACATTGCCCTGCCGTATATAATAGCTGCACTACAGTTGAATGAAATAACAAGAAATATAAAAATACAATCAACAAAGTTACCGGATATTCACAAGGATACCGTATTTACTTAGGTTACGTGATTTACATCAAATCTTTAATTCAACAAACTCAAGAAACCTATTCAAGTGATATATTCTTTTCAAGCATTTTTCTATTTTGTTGAAGTAATTATTCTTTAGTTTGTTGATTATTGTTGGTTAAGAAAGATATGTTTAACTTCTTTGCTGATTTGAATGTTATTTGGCTAAAAACAACGTTACCAGATCAGAGCAAGAGGACAATGCAAGAGTATATGACCCCGACGACGAAGAATTCGAAGTAGATGTTTGTTTAGTATGTCCAGATTTGAATTATTAGTGAATTTTGGAGAAATTATTTTTTTTCCTAAAGTACGTTATTTTTATCATTTGTATAGGGATTTGCTGATTTTCTTGAGGAAATGACGTCCTTCAAGAATGATGCGAGGAAAGAGGTAGGGATATGATGAGTTCATTTTTAAACACCATTTTCTTGAATTTTCATTTTATTAAGTTGAAACCATCAATTTGAAACCTTTGACTTGGCCTTTGTTTAGCAACGTTTTATATGATTTGTTTGGAGAACGTTTACAATAATTCTATGTTTCTCGGTGTTTCAAGTTTTGCCATTTTTCGATACTTGAGTTTGTGTTACTTCTGTAACTTGTTGAATATTGCTTCCATTCTTTATATGGTTTACATTGTCATAGAGATCCAATTGCTTTTCTGTATGAACTAAACATGGCATGAATTATGCATAAGCTGTGAAACTAATTTAATCTTTTATTGAAATTCAAAATAATGTATATTTAGTTGTTTGATATGATAGTGCGATTGAAGAAAAGATATAGTAAGTGAAAATGTAGTTGGGAATACGTTGTTTGATTTCTTTGGTTTCTGATTATCTCTAAGAATGATCATCAATACATGTAAATCTTGAAAATAAAACATTCTAATATAAGCTGTTATTAAGAGTACGATGATATTGCAAATATTTATCTTCTTATTTAATGATTTGTTATGGAAGCATTTTTTATGTAATATAATCAGTAACTTAATAGGTGATAAAAATCTATGGCTTTGACCTTAACTGGTTAAATTTGTTTATGGGCTGGTTTGTAACCTCCATTCTAGGAAATGATTGAGTATTTAAGACCATTGCCCTCTTGACTGATGGATACATAAATTTCTTCGCAAGAGTCTATTAGTTGTGATACATTTCTCGTGTCCCGAATCTCCTTTTTGGAGCTTTGACTAACCCCATTTTTTGTATGCAGCATAAGACATACAACGTTGAGGAGCTACAAAATGTGTTTTGGGAGATAGCTCGAGGATTTGAGATTCCTGAATGGATAAGTTCTCAATAATCCAAGTACGGCTCGCAATGTTTTGGTGATCTTTTCGATTGCTTTTCTACGGTTTCTATTTGTGCCTAATGCTTAAAATTGATGCAATTAAAGTTTAACACAAATAATTTTTGTTATATATACGCTATTATGTAGTCAACTATATTGTGACACGTGCTTTGCACGTGCATCTCACTAATATAAGTAAAATAAACCAGAAGTTAACTTTTGATTTCCGAGCATGTTACTTTCCTCTTACCTTTCAAGTAACACGAATATTTAAGTCCATGTTTGATGGCATTATTTTAAAACTCTTTTTTTTACGTACTTATTTTTAATTATATATTCAGACAATAAAATATTTTGTATGTAAACTCAAACTTTTCTATTACATTTTAATCTCACGTTCTCCTAAAAATCACGATCCAAAATATTGTTTTTTCTCAAATAATGACTATCAAACAAGGAGCAAAAAGTAACTCTTAACTTATTTAAAAATTATTTATTTTAAAAATTGCTTATTCTCTTAAAACTCTGTAAGTGAACTTTTTAAACTTAAGCCAAAGATGCTCATATAATTCACGTCGGACTTTTCTATTTTTGTTCTACTAAAGTTCTGATGTACTTGCATGGGAATTTCTATTCTGTTGATATTACTCTTCACCCATAAAATGTGCATTCAAGATTTGCACAGATTCACAACTTTTGAACTATATATTTCCTAGATTTTTATCAAAATTTACTAAAATCTGATTTTAATTCTCATCAAATATGTGCTAATTGTTGTCTCAGTCGTGCTACGTGAAGTTTTGGGAAAGTCGGAGTACGATGGCTGGGCTTGCTTCATTGAGCACTGATTGCTCACCATTTTACTGAGGACAAGAATATTTGTTCTAGAGGAGTGTTATTGATTCTGGCATATTAAGAGAGGTTCCTCTCATGTTAATGACCTCGTTGAATGCTGTTAAGGCATATAATCCCACATCGAATAAAGATGTAAATATAAACTAATTTATAAAGGTTTGGGCTACTCCTCTTAATAAGGTTGACATTTTAAAATGGAACCTCAATTTTTAACATGGTATCAGAGCTCGTTAAGCTTTAACGAGCAATTCGATCAGGTTAAGACTCCAAAAGTGAGCACACGGAATTTCAAGATTGGTCTGCTTAAACGAGCCACCATCTTGTGGGGGTATATTAAGGGATATAATCCAACATCGAATAAAGATGTAAATATAAACCAATTTATAAAGGTTTGGGCTACTCCTCTTAATAAGGTTGACCTTTTAAGATGGAACCTCAATTCTTAACAAATGCGAGCTAACAATTTGATGACGTCTTGATTTAGTTAACGTAAATAGTCCAATCTTTGAAAAATATTTTTGGGTGGCAAATATGGACGTGTCAAACTTTCTTGACAATATGAGTTTGTTTGAAAGATGAATTCGTTATCTCTAGATGACATTTTATGACTCGAGTGATATAGATTTTCATTGTTACGGATCCCGTAATCAATTAGATTACTTATTTTCATTCCTCTCTGGCGATGCGAAAATGTTAATTTATCTTTAATTTTGATGCATACGAGTTACCATTCAGCCCAGATGGTAAGATTGCTCGAGATTTTGAACTACGTGGTTGTAACAGGGCATGTTCATCCGGAGTCTTCCATTGCTTTGAGAAGGTGACAAATAGTCGGGTGGCTTCACCTACGATGATGTCAGCTGGGATTAGCAGGGGAAGAGAGATTTGAGTAGTTGGCCGATGGTTTGGAATGGTTACAAGAGTAGTGTATTTTCTTTAGAGAAAGTTCAAAGGAAGAGAAGTTGAAAAAAATTAACTTTGCATGTGGTAATTGGTATTGATTTGGTTGTTTTATTTTTTTAACAAGTTTTAGTCCTCTTTTGTAAAAATTAAAATTCAAATTTTAAGTCAAAGTCAATAATTTAGCCCCATGTTTTGTAGTACCCATAACTTTTCAAACGCACATTTCATTAATTTCTATCAAAATCTACTAAAAAATTGATTTTAACAGAGTCTTAATCTTTTCCCTTTGTTATTGTAAATACCTATATCGGTCCTTGCTTATTTTCATTTTATTTTTTCACTTGACGTTTGGCTTCCTATACAATTTATTTTTGTCTTAGTCGATTCGATCGGATAGAAATTATCAAATTTTTTGTTAAATGGTCAATTGAAATGCACGCGCTAACTTAAAAACTAGGGTATTTGCTTCAACTATTTGCATTTGATTAAGTAATGTTTTAACTTAAGGGTCCGTTTGATTGTAAATGTGGAAAATAGATGGAAAGAAAATGAATTACATAGACTTGAATTGTCTA
>CAIGRP010018461.1:0-22757 GCA_903798385.1 Fraxinus cuspidata
AAAATCTTCTGAGCGACCTAGAGCATTCTAAGTCTCAACTTCTTGCATTTTCTAGTGGTTATATAAAGCTAGATAACATTCTAGGAATTGGCAAGCATGTTGGTAATAAGGAAGGTCTTGGATATAATAAAATTGATCATAATGTTGCTAGTACGTCCAAGACCACACTTATCCTTGATACTGACTAGCTTAACATGTGCCTAACCCTAAATCTAAGAATAAGGGATATGTAGGATAGTGGCCTACTAGACAGTAGGACCCGTCAATTTAGGAATAGATATCAACGATCTCATAACTTTTGTCCAAGTTTTATCCCTACATGTTTTCATTGAGGTGAGTTAGGACACATAAGGCTTATGGTCGTCATTTTCTGAGAAGAAATAAAATCCAGAACTTAAATAGAAATAAGAATTAGGAGTTTGTTGCCCAGATTGACTTTCTTACTAATCAGGTCAATCAATTGACCACGTTAATGACATAGATGACCGAAAATATTCATGTCACTAGACAAGTTTGGGTAAAGAAAAGTGATCTGAAAAAATTTTGAACTAGATCACAGTGCTCTTAAAGGTAAGAAAATTTGCATACCTATCTGATTAGGTATTTTTGATGCATGCTCGAACTTTATCATTATGTGTCATTTATTTATGGATGCATCACATTTATTTATTTATTTTCTAAGTAGAAATCACATGCATTTTTTTATTATTTTTGTGTGTTTGATTTTTTTGTACTTGGTGCATTCATATTTTAAATTAAAAACAACAAAAAAATGGAAAATTGAAAAATAAATATGCGGAAAAATATTTTTACAACATAATATATAATATATTTGAATGTGTTTGTTGTGATCAAGCATATATAATCGATGAGCTGTAACATAGTTTCCATTGTTGGCTTATGTTATTATGGAGTACTTAGTATATGTGTCTTCATGTACCATCTGCACTGCGTACACATGATATTGTTAGTGAGACTTTACCGCGTGTGTGAGATTTGTGTTGACAATCACATGTTAGTAAGGTAACTTTGAACATGAATTGACCTTATTTATTAGACCTAAACTCAAGTTTATCCATGTTAATAAATAGCTCAATATCTTATATTCTTGTTTGGAGCCTATTTGACTCGAGCAATTAAGTCTGCGGGGATTCTCACAACCTGGTGCCTATGATCAACTGACTTGGATACACCGGTCTAAAGTTCACTATATAGGTCATTTTAGTCGCTTAATAGAGAAGAGCTTGTACTTAAGATGTGAAAAATTATAATGAGCTTAAAATATTGAAATATGTGAAAATAAAATATGTTTAAAATCAGGGGGTGAAAAGATATTATCCATACAAAATGAGCTTTTTCTTTATAGGTGCTAATGTACTTATAATAGTTTGACTTTCATAAGTTGATGAATCTACTTATTGGCAGTGATGTTTAGCATGTTCTTTCTCACAAAATTAAGGTTTGGAGTCCTACTTACAAAGGATTAGTGACACTTTACTTATATGTGTCACTTATACAATTTACTCCATTTTAACTTGAACTGAGTATGCGGAATGTTTACTGTACATTGATTATACTTATGCATGATAACGACTGCATTTTTGAGTGATTTTATGTTAATGTTAAAAGATTTTTTTTATTCCTTCGTCATTTGTGACAAAAAGGAGGAGAGAGAGAGAAGTAAAAATTTTTGTTGTTGAATGAGTAAGGGGAGAGTGAAAGTAAAATTTTTTATTTTAATTTAGGAGGAGATTAATTGATTTCATTGCGTTCCATATCATAATGCTTGGTTGGTTGAGTTTTTGATGTTTTTGTGATGCTATATTTTTGTTGGTGTTCGGATTAATATTAGTGTTACGTCTCAATCTAGCTAATTTTGGTATCATGTGTTTAATAGCTATATTTCATGCTTCACGTGCTTTTCCACTCGGTATTTAAGTTGTGGATTTCAGGAAACATATTAACAAGAAATGCAAGAGATATGCAGTTTGATGAAACTTGAGTAGTTTATATATATATATTTTTTAGTTCCTTGACTTATTGTGTAGTTTTGTCACAGAATGTCAAATGAAGAGTTTGTTAGGTTTTTAGTATTGGCAATTCTGTGGACAAAAGGTCTAATTTGTAATCTATTGTAAAAGTCAAGGACATAAGGTTTAATTTGTATAAATTAGGTTATGAGGTCTAGGGTTCGAGCACGAAAAGAGAAGAATTACTAGCTACATTTTCGCTAGCCTATCGCCTGAACACTGCTCGAGCGAGAGGCCGTCGCTCACTAGTCGCCGATGTTTTAGCTCAAGCGACAAGTTTATATGACAAACCCCAATTTGCATTTTTAAACAAATATTTCCAACCCATTAAACCAAATTACCCTCTCCTATAATTATCCAAGCCATTGGACGAAATTTTAAGGTGGTTTTCATTATTTTCATTGCCCTATCTTATTCTCTAAAGATTCAAGAACATATTCTTTCATTGTGAGTTTTCATTTTCTATTAAGATCATATAACCACTTGTTTGGGAAAAACGTCAACCCTATTGACAGAAATCATAAAATCACCTCTAAACTATGATAAATTTGGTAAAATGATCATTAATTTAGGATAGTTTTGGTATATGATCTACGTTCAATCTGTCAACATATCCAGTATATGAACCAACTTGTTGCATCATGATGTAAAACACAATTCTAGTGCGCATATAATATAAAGTTCTGCAAAGTTAAGCATCAATCAATTTAAGCATGTAACATTCACAGTTTATAAATCAATACCAAATCTCAAATTTAATCATCATTGTTTTCCAAAATATCTAACCCACAAAGCTCACAACTTAAAACATGAAAATATTTTTTTTGAACTTTTTGAACTTTTTTGTATTTTTCTATCAAATACTAAAGTAATAATAAAAAAAATACACAAACACTCAAAAACACACTAAAAGTAAAAACTCAAAATTTTCCCCAACCTCAAATTTAAAACCGATACTGTCCTCAAAAGGGGAAGAAAACAATCAAAAGGGAAAAAAAAAACTCATTTTGAATCAAGTAATGTTTTCCTTTAACTATGCTAAGTGTCAAAGATGAAGATGACCACCAAATTGAATTGTAATGTGTATATAACTAATGCAACATATAAATCAAGAATAACACTACATGCAATGTTATGCAATACGAAAAGGAAAATAAATAAAAGGATTAGGAAATTGAGTTGGTTCTCAATAAGCGCTTAATTTATAGTCTTTAGTTGGACTGTATGGAGGGACTGATCATGGTGGTTCAGGCTTGAGTTTTGCATTCTTACACTCCTTGCAATTTTCAGCTTTAAGTTCTCTTTTCGTCTTCCGAAACTTGAGCTCTCTATTCTCTCTCGAACAAGGCTCCCTGGACGTTTAAGATTGTCTCTTGCTCTATCGACCCTTGATGAATTTTTTTCAGCACCATATTTGGCTTCTCCAGGACTAATGATTGCTTGGATGGATTATGTAATTTAACGATTTCATGTTGTCGTCCGTACTCACAGTCAGCTCACCATTCTCTGTGTCAATCAAAGTTTGAACTGTTTCTAAAAAGGCCGACCTAAGATTATTGGCATATCTTGGCAGGAAAACTTTTAAAGGTGACGCAAGGATGACGTATGGAAGTCCTCGCTGCATCGTCGAGATACTTGATGGAAAGAACCTTGAGCCGAGGCATGAGTTGACACGTTGATGAAGAAGTGGAGAAGCACCGAGGTTGTTCCTTTTTTGGAACCACCCCCAATGACTTATCGAGGCTCTCAAGTTCGCCTGATGTCCAAGATGTCGAAGTTGTCTATCACATTAGATTCGGAGATCTCTTAGAAATGATTGATTTAACAATTATAATAAAGTTTGTCAGTATGTCAGTTTATTGTATAGGGCGGCTGACCCCATATCAATGCATTTGTGGTATGAGTAGTCCATAACGTGAGGCCTTAGTAAGGGAGATGAGGCCACGTGGTTTAGATCCAACGGCCACCACATCGACCAATGTAGTGTAAGTAGATCTTCATTGTAATTTTAAAGTGGTTGGATGATTGATAACGAAATCAACACTCATATATTCAAAGAATACACATAAACTCTTGAAAGAAATATATTAACATTTTAATTATCCTTCCACATATTCCCATTTATTTTGTTACATTGGTTTTGATTTCTCTTAGGCAATCGTTTTTAGTTCGATTGCTCCCATTCCCCCCGTCGAAGCTCGAACATATTATTATCTCGCGTCGTAAAGTACCCCCCACGTCCATCTTTTTCATATTACCGCCAATATTTTGGTAAGACCGTGCCGGAATAAGGGCTTGACGTGGCATGAGTGGGCCCGACATATGTCGATTCATTTTTTAAGGTTAATAGATTGGCGCCGTCTGTGGGAAGATTAATGGCTAACCACGAGAACACATGGAGAAAACATTGATGAATTGTGAAAAAGTTCGGTTGAAAGAATTGAAACCCTTGAAGAAATGAGTATCCTTGAAAAAGAAGGTGAGAGAAATCTGAAAATCACCTAAAGAGAAGGAAACTACTAGTGCTGAGTACATTGAAAAAGATGAGTTCAAATGATGAAAATGAACCTAGAAGGACAAGAGAGTACCCTGAACAAGGAGAACCTTCACAAGCCATTCCAAGTTCACGCCCACGACTTCCAACATGAAGACGAGGAGGATCTAGAGATGGGGGGAGGGTTGCATCTAGTATTACTGAGGAGATGGCCACGATGGCAGCCAATATGAGAAATATAACTCAACAAAACCTGACCATGCAAGAAATGTTGATGAACATCTAGGGGCAAGGAGGATTCCATGTCCCTCCACATGCAGCCCCGGACAACAAATTCCCAGATCCTCAAGGATATAGCTAAGGAGAGGAAGAAGTCCAAAGTCAGATGGCAAAACGCCCTCATAGCAGGATGGGGGCAGAGAACTGGAGATGGGCACGTCAACTAACTATGCTTCAGAAAGACCATACGAAGCACCATTCAAATTCCCTCCAAATTACGAGCTGGATAACATACCTGAAAGGTCGGTTAGCATATTCGACAGGATTGGGCTAGGACTGCCTAGAAATAGGCAAGATTACCCCTCCCAAGTACCTAGAAATAGGTAGGCATATCCTGCTCCTCCGATGCCTAGAAATAGGCAGCAGGAGCCACATCAACGTGAAGAACATCAACCCATCCTTCAGGAAGAACCTCCGATCTGCCCCTCTAAAAATAGGCGTGAAATGAGGGTTCAGGTAAGAAATGAAGCAATGCCATCTCAGCCACCTCTCCAAACCCATCAAGGGGAGGAAGAAGATTCAAACGAGCCTCAGAGATCTCGCGACCTCGATGATGGCGATGATCATTCGTCGTTTTCAGAGGCCATAAAGAATGCACCCATGCTAAACCACTTTATTCTCCCTAAAATTCCCAAATATGATAGAAGAGGGGACCCAGGGAAGCATATTAACAGCTTCAAGACTCACATGAATTTGAAGGGAGCCACACCAACTATGAAATGCAGAGCCTTTCACTTAACCTTGAGTGGAGGGGTAGAAATCTGGTATTCAAGGTTACCAGAAGGAAGCATCCGAAATTGGCTCGACCTTAAGAAGACGTTCTTGAAATGCTTCACTACGAGTAAAGAAGGAGAAAGACTCATTTAGTGATTACAAGATATACGACAACAGGGTGAATCATTAAAAAAACTTTTTGTCTCGCTTCACCGATGAAATGACTTATTGTGTCCAAGTCACAGACATATGCCCTACGAGGAGGATTGGACATGAACTCCCTCTTCTGGAGGGATGTGCAAAACAAAGACCCTATCACCTATGACGCCCTTCTGGAAATGATAAGGCGCGAAATCCTTAATAAAGAATTAAGAGATCATAGGAATAGAGCTAGACAGGGCCTACCACCTCCACAAATGCAAAGAGGAAAAGGTCCAGCTTCCCATTTAATGGATCATCAGGCACCATTAAGTCATGGACAAGAATTAGCCGTAGAAACACTTAATACCGTACCCACCTTGGCTTACGAGGAGGTCAACCCCGGTGCTGAAATGCACCATCGCCATATTTTCCCAAGGCACCCTTCCAGCAGGTGAGGCGGAGGGCGACGCGTTGAGCCTAGAAATAGGAATGAAGCACCGAACTATTGCATGTATCACCAATCTCATGGCTATCGAATAGAGAACTGTTGGGATACCATAAAACATTCCCAAGCTCAGAATCGCGGAAGACGCATTCAAAGAAATGCCCCCTATAGACCAAACCAGCAATCCAGGGCTAACGAACAACGTCGACCCATTCGCAGCGATCCTCCAAGGGAGAGAGAAAATGACATTGAAAGGCCTAGAGAGGGTCAAAGACGAAGACGAAGTCCTCAGCCTAACACCGAGCCAGAGCCATCAGAGAAACCGATACAATCATTAGAGGCCCCCATGTTAGGAGGAAGTCTAGGAATTCACAAAAGAGCTATGCATGAGAAGCAAGCGACCCTCTTATGACGAACTACACAGTTAATCACTCCACTGCTAGGAAAACAATCCCACCAATCATATTCACCTAAGAGGATATGGAGGGAGTACATTATCCACATTGCAATACCCTGGTGGTAAGGGTCGTTGTTACCCAAAATGGCCTCAAAAGAATGCTTGTGGATAATGGGAGTTGGATCAACATTATCTTCGGACCTACCTTCGATAAAATGACAATCGATCACGAATTAACTCCTATGAGTTTTCCCTTATACGGGTTTACCGGGGACAGTATCATCCGAAGAGGTAAAATTACTCTAGAAATAGAGCTGGGAACTGAGCCTATGATTGCTCGTTATGGAATTCCTAGTAGTTGATAATCGATCTCCCTATCACGGGGTACTTGGAAGACCCGCCCTGAAGGAGTTATGGGCAGTCACTTTTATTTATCACCTATGCATGAAGTTTTCTGCTGAAAACGGCATTGCTACAGTCTGGGGGACCAACGAGGAGCTAGGGAGTGCTAGTCAAATTCCCTGAGAACGGTGGAACCAAAAGTTGTTAATATCATCATTGCCGACGTTATTATGAACGACCTTCCTAAACAAGAAAATTCTCCTGAACAAGGAGAAGATGTTGTCATGGTCAAGGAACCTGAAGAAGGGATGCTTACTGAAGAAGTAGTCAGCATAAAAGAATTGGACCCCTGCATAATTGATTGTGAACCTCAAACAGCACCTGGGGAAGAACTGGAGGCCTTCGCAACGAACCCAATGGATCCCTTAAAACATCAACAGGTGGGAAGTAACCTTCCACTTGAAAGGAATGGAGAGTTGAAAAACTTCTTACTCAAGAACCTTGATGTCTTTGCCTGAAAACACAGTGACATGGTAGGCATTGATCCCAGTGTCAGTTGCCACCACTTAAACATAGACCCAAGAGTCGTGGCACATTGGTAGAAAGGAAGAGCCCTCAACCCTAACAGATACGAGGCCTTGAAAGACGAGCTTAGAAAATTGATTGATAATAGGTTTATAAGAGAATTTTATTATCTGAAGTGGGTCTCTAACCTAGTATTGGCAAAAAAGCCCAATGGGAAGTGGAAGGTCTGCATAGACTTTTCAAATCTGAACCAGGCTTGCCCCAAGGACAGCTTCCCACTCTCCAGGATAGACCAATTAGTGGATTCGACCACGGACATGAATTACTTAGCTTCATGGACGCCTACTCCAGATATAACCAAATTCCCATGTTCTCCGCAGATGAGGAGCACAAATCCTTTATCACGGATAAAGGGTTCTACTGTTACAGAGCCATGCCTTTCGGACTGAAGAACGTCGGAGCCACCTACCAAAGACTGGTGAACAAAATATTTGCCAATCTTATTGGAAGAACTATGGAAGTGTACGTAGACAATATGTTAGTGAAGAGTTTGAGAACTGGTGATCATGTTGCTCACTTGAATGAAACCTTTCAAATTCTGCGAAAATATCGGATGAACGGATGAAACTCAACCCCTTAAAATTTGCCTTTGGGGTATCGTCGGGCAAGTTCTTGGGGTACATAGTCAACCAACAAGGCATCGAAGCAAACCTTGAAAAGGTGAGGGCTTTGATAGAAATTAGGTTGCCCCAAAAACTTAAAGAGGTACAGAGCCTCACTGGATGGGTGGCAGCCTTAAACTGATTCATTTCTAAAGTAACACACAAATGCTTACCATTTTTCAAAATTCTCAGAGGAAAAAAGTTTCAATGGACAGAAAAATGCGAATTAGCCTTGCAAGAGCTAAAGAGACACATGGGTCAGGCGCCTCTTCTCTCCAAGCCAAAGGATCATGAAGTACTACACCTATACTTGGTGGTAACTGCTGAAGCACTCAGTTCAGTCCTGATAAGAGAGGAGGATGGCCATCATCTACCCATTCACTATGTCAGTAAAGCTCTCCTAGCAGCGGAGGCGAGATATCCCAACTTGGAAAAGTTGGCATTCTCCTTGATAACTGCATCCAGAAAGTTGAGGCCTTATTTCCAAGCACACATCATCCATGTATTGATGAATTACCCCCTCAAGCAAGTGCTTTAGAAAACAGACGCTTCGGGAAAATTACTTAAATGGACTATGGAACTTAGCGAGTTCGATCTCACTTTCAAACCAAGGACAAGTATCAAAGGGAAAGCCCTAATAGATATTGTAGTAGAGTTTACCCCGTTTCCTAAGGTAGAAGAGGAGGTGGAACACAAAGAACCCCAAACATGGAATCTCTCTATCGATGGGTCCTCTAGGGAATCGGGGTCGGGAGTTGGGATCATTCCGAACAATCCAGATGGACACAGACTCTCTTGCACTGTAAGGCTCGACTTCAAAGCCACAAACAATGCGGTAGAATACGATGCCCTGCTAGCTGGCCTAAGGTTGGGAATAGAGATACAGGTGAAGAAGCTTGTTGTTACTAGCGATTCACAACTGGTAGTCAGCCAGGTCCATGGATACGTTTCAACTAGAGACAAGTCCATGGCAGCATACTTGAAGTTGATAATTAATTTCTTTCCTTCTTTCGAGGAGTTTGAGCTGATACAGATCCCCCGAGTTAGAAATGCTCAAGCCGACACACTTGCAAAGTTGGCAAGTAGTAAAGATTCTGAACCACATGTTGGTATACCTATCGAGCATCTCTCCAGACCCTCAACTGATGTGAGCGGGATAATAACAAAAATTAACGAGAACCTACCTTGTATTCGTAGCATACCTCAAGGATCAGATTCTTCCATTGGAAAATGAAGAGGCCCAGAAGCTCAGAAGGAGATTTGCACACTTCATTTTGCAAGATAAGGTATTGTATAAACGAGAATTTTCATTGCTATTGCTACGATGCATCGGAGGATAATAGATGGATTACGTGCTCAGGGAAATCCATGAAGGGATTTGTGGCAATCACTCTGGAGGTTGGTCCCTGGCCCAGAAGGCAGTTAAACAGGGGTACTATTGGCCCAACTTGAAAAAGGATGCGTAACATTTTGTTCGGAGTTGTGATAAGTGCTAACGCTCACTACCATACAAAGGCAACCCTCGCAAGAGTTAAATGTTGTATCTAGCTCCTAGCCATTTGCAAAATGGGGAATCGATCTAATAGGCTCCCATCCCAAAGGGAGAGGAAATGCTAATTTCGCAATAGCCGCCATCGATTATTTCACGAAATGGGTAAAAGATGAGCCACTTGCAAAGATAACAGAGGCTAACATTTCCAAGTTCCTATGGAAGAACATCATTTGCAGGTTCGGGATTCCTCATTCAATCATATCAGACAATGGAAAACAGTTCGATAATAAGAAGGTTAGAAATATATGTGATGAGCTGGGGATTAGAAAGCATTTTCTTCCCCCCCCCCCCCATCACCCCCAGGCCAATGTCCAGGTCGAAGCTGTCAACAGGACTATTAAGTACACATTGAAAAGGAAGTTGGATGCTTCTAAAGAGGCTTGGGTCGATGAACTTTCTCAAGTGCTCTGAGCTATTAGAACCACTAATAGAATCGCAACTGGCGAAACCCCATTCTCTATGGCTTACGGAGCAGAGGCAATATGCCCTGTAGAGGTAGGTATGTCATCTCCTCGACGAATGCATTTTAATGACCTCCTAGAAGAGAAGAGAGATGGGTCACAATCATGATGGCCTTATATAAAAAAAGAATGGCTAGATATTACAATTCAAAGGTCAAAAGAGGTCATTCCATGTAAATGGGCTTGTATTTCAAATGGTATTCTTGTCCTCTAAAGAACATGGCTCAGGAACACTGGGGCCGAATTGGGAAGGTCCTTATCGCATATGTGAAGAAGTTCGACCTGTAACTTATAAAATAGAAAACATGGATGGAAGGGAACAACCCCATCCATGGAATGTAGAACATTTGCGCAAGTATTATCAATGATGACAAGCATCTTATGTACATAATCAAAAGTTCAATGAAAGTAGTTTTTTCTTTGAAGTATACATCCTCACAAATGTGTGAAGGTATGATGTATAATAAGGTACGATGTTCTAAATGCTACAATTGAAAGGTTACATGTTAAGGAATGATGTTTAAAGCCTTGCACATGATATATTACATAAATTGGTCAAGTTGTGAGAACGAATGGAGAAGTTCCAATAAAATTTTTATCAAAGTCTGAAGTGATGGATCGCTAACTTCATTAGCAAAACCTGACCTACCAACACTTGTGAAAGTGTCATAAACTCAGTAATTGAAGAAGCCTATGTTTGTGAATCTGACCTTGTCAGTCTGATGTCGTTAACTAAAGAGTTATAAGCTGTTATTAAGACTCAAAGTAATAGGAGTCATAAGACCTGCTAACACTTGAAATTAATTCATAAGCTAGACCACGTTAATTTCTAGCGTGGCTCAGATTATGATGTTATGGGAAATCTGATGTTGTTATTAAGTTGACATGAGCATAGGAACGTAAGTTGATTTGATCCATGAAAGGTATAACAGAGTATGGAGCAGAGATAATACAAAGTAAAACGAAAACAAGCATTAAGTGAATAAATTGTTCATTAATAATGAAGTACATCATGAGGACCGAATCCATTACACTTGTTTCCAAAAAAAAAAAAGGTTAAAAAGTCAAGTCCTAAAGGAGTAGGGGTTGAGGAGCTACAAAAGGAACTATAGCGTTGGGGGCCACCTCATCAATGGCTTCGCCATCTAGTTCAATCACCTGGGCCTCTTCAGCATCGTTTCGAACCGTCTCCACCTCCACAATTGGGCCAGCCACTTGGGAGGTCAGTTCCCCCACTCTCCCTTTCAAAACGGAGTTTTCCTTATTGACTTTCTCCAAAGCCTTAGCTGTCAATTTTTTATGGGCATTGGATGTCTCCACTCGCTTCATTAGGGAGGCCACCTCACTATAAGATAGATGGACCTCCTTCTTCTGTTTTTCAATTTCTGCTAAGGCGGAAATGAGGTTACAGATCCCTCCTCAGCACTCTTCTTTAAGGTATCCACCTCCACCTTTACCTTATTGGCAGCCTCTTCGGCCTGAGACGCCTTATCAGTGAAACCTCAATTTTTATTCTGAAGGTTTTTGAAAAGGGCCTCCACCTCTATGGTAACGCCAATTGACCTCCCCGCTTGAGCTACCATCGTGGCCACGACGTCGACGGCATCATTCTTCTCAACAAAGGTTTGCCACTTGTCCGTCCAGTATTTATGAAATGTAGCAGTGGCAGTTTGGATCTCTGGAGGAAGAAGGACAAGAGCCTCATTAGCAAGTTCATTGTTGTATGTGGCCAGAGGCGCTTTTCCATTGGGAACCTCTGAAGCATAACAGACATTGGCGGCCCTCGTCTTCTTGGCGGGTTCTTGCCTTAAAGGCTCCACTGCATCTGGCCTCTTTTGTCCCCCAAAGGTAGCAGCGATAGAAGCTACCAAAATTTTCTCCCATGCAAAGACCTCAAAACGAGGGGGAGGTATGTCATTCGAGCTGCCCACCCCAGTGGTGGATACCCTAAATTTTTTCTTTGGTTCCTCAGACACCACATTTTCCCCTTATCAACCCGGGGAGGTTGTCCTTCCTCCTGAGAGGCAGCCTCCTTGCTGACCCTCTCTATCTTGTCCCTCATCTGTTTTCCTCTAACAGATGAAGCATTCATCCCCTTCCTGGAAGTGGATGTCACCGTAAGAATAGTGGTCATGTCAGGGGTGGGAAGCTTTCTTTTGTTAAAATTATCTACAATATGGGGAACGAACATTAGTAAAATATTTACAAGGAGATGTAGTTGGTAACATCGGCGTGTGTAGATCTTACCTCTCCTCGCCATCAAGCCAAAATCCTCAAAAAAGTGGGTCGTCTGAATTAAATTGGCAAAGTCCCGAACATCTGTCGATTTTTTGTATACCTCAGAAAGAGTGTCCCAATCACACCCAATAAATTTGAATCGTTCAACCGACCCTACAATATAAACACGAAAGAGGGTAAATATCAGACCTCGTCGCTTCAGAAAGATTAAAAAAACAAGAAATGCATTCACTAGCATCGGAATATGAGGTAGGAACTTTAACGTGGGGAACAAGGTCACTCTCACACTCCAACCACTTACCCTTAACCTAGATCCAAGTCTCCTTCCATCCCTTTATGGAGGTCGACAGACCTAGAACGAAAGGAGAATGAGATGCCCAAGGACATAGCGAGTACCACCTCTTGGTATCCCCTTTCCCTAAGGACCTGGGTTGATAAATGGTCTAGAAGACATGCAGAGGCATGTTTTCCTTCCATAGGAAGTAGGAGCCTACTAGTTGGGTCCAAGCGTTGGGAATGAACTGGGTAGGAGCAAGTCCATAAAGCCTAAGGACTGCCCTAAAGAAATGATAGATGGGTAGGCGAAGGCAGGATTTCAACAAATACTCACTAATAGAAAAGCAGCCTTGCCTAGGGTAACATGCTCGCTCATTAGGGAAAGGGGAAATAAGTTCTACGTCATAATAAATCCTATCTTTCTCCCTAAGATTGGCCAAATAAGTAGGGTTTACGGAAGAGTGGGTTTTAGTGGCCCTCTAGGCTATCCCATCGCACCCCGAGACGGAAGCCCTTCGCCTAGCCTCGACTGCCCTAACAAAGTCGGCTGTATCTATAATTTCTACCCCCATCTCATTCACGAACTTATAAATATCCACTTCCCCCACAGCAGAAGTTGTAGAAGCCATTACACACACAATTGTTTTGAGTATGAGAAATAAGAAAGACGAATTCTTACAAGTTAAAAGAAGGCGGTAGGTACTTAGGATCAATTTTTCTTAAAAAAGACATAAGGAGAAAAGAACGTTTAAAAGTTCTCAAAAAGAAGAAGCCAAGAAGATTTGAAAAAGCGCTGAAGAAAAGAGAAGCAAAGATTCGTCCAAAAGTAGAAAAGAAAATCCTTCTTATGAAAAACACGGCCCTTTTATAGGCAGACACGCTCAATCCCAACCATTGGATTTGGACTCTGCCCATCTAATCGTTCATTTAGGGATTTCAATCTGAGCCGCTCATCCCATTTGATTTTTCATATTCTGCGACGTAGATCTTAACGTTGGAAACACATCCCACTCCGCGCTTGGAAGTTGTATAGAACATGGGGGACAACCATCATTACGCATTAAATGTAATAATCGTTGCGTGTATTGAAAGTTGTACTGCCTCAACTATCATTTCTTGGAAATGTGCCATGACATCAAATCATTGAGGCGCCATGATTGAAGATGCCTTATGTCTCTCAAAGGCATGAAAGTTAATGAAATCCCTCATTATGATTGAATAACTTTAGATTTATGGGCATCGGACCCTCTCATACGCTTCAGGAGTGCTTAAGAACCTCGGACATATCGATAAAGGCCTCGGTGTACAGAAGAACTTTGAAGAAATAATGCTCAAAACTAAACCACGATAAGCCATCCTTCCCAAGAAAGGTTGAGGGCTGGAATGGCTTCCAAATAAGCCACTTCAGATTGGATACTTACACAACCCAGACGTTCTTTACTTACCTATCAATTAGGAAGAATACACCTTGTCTCTTTCCTTTACACATGAAGTCCATGCAGTACATAAATAAACCTGTATTAACTTGGGGGACTATTGTTACGCCTCTTATTTGAGGCTCCACAAAAAGGTTGCCACGTGGAGGAACTTGTGGCAAGAGGACTCACAAGGCATAACGTGGCAGGAAAACTCTTAAGGGTGATGCAAGGTTGACGTACTGAAGTCCTCGTTGCATCGTCGAGGTACTTGATGGAAAGAACCTTGAGTCGGGGCACGAGCTGACACACTGATGAAAAAGTGGATAAGCTCCGAAGTTGTTCCTTTTATGGAACCACCCCCCAATGACTTATCCGAGGCTCTCAATTTCGCCTGATGTCCAAGGTGCCAAAGTTGTCTATCACATTAGATTCAGAGATCTCTTAGAAGTGATTGATGTAACACTTGTATTAAAGTTTGTCAGTATGTTAGTCTATTGTATAAGACGGCTGACCCCTTATCAATACATTTATGGTATGAGTAGACCATGACGTGAGGCCTTAGTAAAGGAGATGAGGCCACGTGGTTTAGATCCAACGGCCACCACATCGGCCAGTGTGGTGTAAATAGATCTTCATTGTAATTTCAAAGGGGTTGGATGATTGATAACAAAATCAACACTCATATATTCAAAGAATACACATAAACTCTTGAAAGAAATATATTAACATTTCAGCTATCCTTTCACATTTTCCCGTTTATTTTGTTACATTAGTTCTGATTTCTCTTAGACAATCGTTGTTAGTGTGATTTCTCTCTCTCCACCCGTTGGAGTTCGAACATATTATTTTCTCACATCATAAAGTACTCCCCTCATCTATCTCTTTCATATGACCACTGATATTCCGGTAAGAACATGCCGGAATAAGTGCTTAACGTAGAGTGAGTGGGCCCAGCATCTATCGATTCATTTTTTTAGGGTTAACAAGGTCTATAACAAAGAAGTTCGAGGGAAATATTAGCTTCACAACCTTGATGAGCACATCCTCAACCTTGCCCTATAAGTATCTAATGTTCCTATCTATTAGCTGCAGTGTTACATTCGATCATTTAACTTTCCCAACTCCTAGTTTTCTAAAAGTAGACAAAGGCATTAAATTTACATTTGTTCCTATATCACATAAAATATTATAATGAAATAGGTAAAGTGAAACTCCTTTAGTCCTTGAGCTTTGGTGGCAATTTATTTTGTAGCATTGCATTGTTCTACTCGGTCAATGCCACTTCTTCCCAGTCTAGAAGGTTTCTTTTCTTAGATACCATGTCCTTTAGGAACTTTGCATACATTGAGATCTTTCAGATAGTATCCATGAATGGAATGTTGATGTAGAATTTTCTCATCATATCCAGGAACTTTTCAAATTGATCATTGAGATTTCCCTTTTACAGTGGTTGTGAAAAATGTAGTGGTAGCACAAATTCTTTTGTAGGAGAGGTTTCATTAACTTTTGGATCCTTTGATGCTCTATCTGTCTCTACATCTTTATTTTGCTCAGATTCTTCCAATTTCTACTCAATTGTGGTATGTACCTTTTCTTTTGTAGCAATTGGTCTCTTTATATTAATCTCATGCAGTTGAACTCCACTCGGGTAGTTATTGCCTCAATTTATTTTTCCTCCATTACTTTTATTGCCATTACCTGCTATTTGGAATTTGTCTTAGTGTCACTGGGCAATGCTCTTGGTAGTCTCTTTGAAAGTGCTTTTGCTATTTGTTCCATCTGATATTCCAAGTTCTTGAAGGAAGCTCCCTGAACTTGTGATGTTTTATCTGTTCTTTGCATGTGTTAGGTAGATATCTTTGCCAATTTAGTAACAAAATCTTCTAACTAAGATTTATTTTCAATCTGCTGAGAACCTAGCAGTGCAGTTTGTTGTAGCGCAATCTAAGCTCCTTGATTGTTGCTCCATTGGAAACTTGGGTAATTCCTCCAACTTAGGTAGTAAGTGTTAGGATTTTAATTGTGCTGCTGTCTTTGAAAATTTTGAGCATAATTTACATCCTCCACTGTCTGAAATAAGGAGATCCTACATTACATTCAACTCTTTCGAGGTTCCCTCTATAATGTTTGCATTTCGGTTCGATTGTTTGAATTGCACTCATATTTCCACCTTTTGTGCCAACGATGCCAACTGAGTTGATATTGCTGTTAAAGAATCAACTTCATATAATCCAGCAACCATTTTTCCACTCGTCCTTTCAGTAGGTCAAAGTGCAGTAATGAATGCCAGGTCCTCCATGATTTAGTAGACCTGATCCGCTTTTTTTTTTTTGTGATAGAGCTATCGCATGCAGAGTCTACGTTAGCCCTGCTAATTGGATTCAGACCAATGAAAAAGTATTGCACCCGGAGCCATTTCTACAATCCATATTGTAGGCATTGGCTAAGAAAATCTTTGTATCGTTCACAAGCCTCTAAATAGTATTCCGAGTCCAGTTGTTGGATTATGGTAATCTCGTCCCTCAGCTTTGTAATCTTTTTCGCCGAGAAATATTTGCTAAGAAATTTCTAACTCAATTGGTTCAATGTAGTGATACTCTGAGGTGGACAAATGTCTAACCACTCTATGACTGAGTCTCTCAATGTATATGGAAAAAGCCTCAGTCTGATTGCTTCATTGGACACTCCTGCACACATGTCCATATATCTTGATATATGAACAGGTATTCTCTATAGTTCTCTCAAAGAACTGTAGTGTATTTTGGAACATGTTGATTACATCAGTCCTCAGATGAAAGTTTACCTAGCCAAACGCTAAATATAATATGCTAGACTAGCTTTCCACAACCGGTAGAATGCCATTAGCCTTGCATTTTCATTAGCTGCAACCACATTAGGTTGTACTGCTTCCAGATTAACCCCGATAACTATTTGATTCAAATTTTTCTCTGCCATGTCTTCCTCTTTCTATTTTTGGTATGTTTCAAACTGTTGTCTTTTTTGAAGGTTGAATCTTCATTTGATCTCCGAGTCAAACTGAACAAGATCACCAGTTCTTGAACTTCGCATACAATATCCTGAAAAATGAAGCAGGAAATACTCTAAAGTTTTTCTAATATAATGAACTAAACTACTAAAACAATAAAATTTAGATTAAAGCTAAAAATAACTAAAATTATCAAAAACAATAGTCTCCGACAACGGCACCAAGAACTTGATCTTTTAAAAGCCCACAAGTGTAAGGGATCGTGGTTAAGTAATAAAGTGATGAATAGACTGTCGAACCCATGAGGATTATGTGTTTGATTGAGTTAAAATCGATTGCAGCTTTAATCGAATAGTACACAAATTTTATAATTTTTCTATATTAATCCCTAAATTATAAATTAAATAAGCGAAAGTAAGTAAATGTGCTTTTCAAATATGTGAAAAACATTGGTAAAATGTCTAATCCCTCTTGTTGTTCCATTTTTAGTGTACCAATTAAAGTGACAATTTGAAATCATTCATGTTGGTCAATATTCCTAATTTAATTGAAAGTCCCTCTCAATAGAGATCAAATATATTCTCCTCATCTGACCTTTATATCTCTTGATGAAAGATACAAACATGATAAATGTATTAACAAGTATAAGAACACCTATTGAAATCATATAAAGCATAAAAAGTATATTTATATCCTAAATCGAACCTTACAATGTTTATTTTATACTTAAACCCTATTGTCTCTCTCAACAACAAAAAATTCCACTAACAATTCAATTGATGATCGAGCAATTGAAAAAAATGATAAAAATAATAATAAATATTCACAAATTAAATCAGATTTAAGTCAAAATAATTAATTAAAAACTAAAATATCTAAACAAGGGTTCATTTCATCTTAATAATGTATAAAACTAACATAACATATCGAAATTACAAGAAATCATATTCAAGTGGAAAGACAACCCGAATTTTTTATAAATTGAGATGATGATGATGAATCTTGAAATCTTGAATCTTTTCAATGGTTTCTTAATGAATCTTCACTTGCGCCTTCTCTTTTTTGCCCAAAAAACGAGTTTGAATATTCACTTGATTGAATTCTTGCAACTCTCCTTCAATTCTCACAAAAATTATGAATTTTTCTCTTTAGATGACAATAATTGATGAGTATTGGAGTATAATATGTATATATGAGATTAAATATTCTACTTTTAGGTATTTTTAGGAGCAGAAAATTATTTGATCATGTCCAAATTGGTTTCCAAAAGAGTTTCAATCGAATAAGGAAAGTTGTCTTTGCGCGCGGATTTTTTGGTCTCTGCACAGCAATCAGTATTATGACCATAACTTTCTCTCCCAATTTTTGATTGAGACAATTCAAAGTGTTCTGGAAAGTTAACTTAAAGGGATACCACTTTTGTAAATGTATAATTTTTCTGATTCGAATGTTTACTATGTCAAAAATGGGTCTCAATTTTTGGCTGAAAATCTGGAATATAATTATGCGATTGGAAATTGATTTTGAAAATATTTTACATATTCCATTCCTTTTTAAATTCTAATTCTATTCAATTGTCTCCTAGAAATCTTCAACGTATCATCTTGTGGTCTGAATCAACTATTGACTATTTACAATTTGATCCTCAAATTTTGGACTTGTTTTTTCCTTGGTTTTATTTTGTTTCTTCCAATTCTCATTCAATCATTGAGTTTTACATATATAACATAAAATACAACAATTTAAGATATATGTTATCAAACCATTTATCAAATATCTATATTTTAGACCCTGAATAAGTGCATAAAATACACTTATCATGTATCTACTTAAAAGCAAGGACAAAGTTATAGGAAAATTTATTGAGAATCAACTCAAAAATAAAATTAAGTCGCTAAGAAGTGACGGAGGTGGTGAGTATGAATCACCGTTTAGTGAATTATGTGTTCAAAATGGTATAGTCTATGAAACCACGGTACCTTATTCCCCTCACTTAAATGGTGTTGCTGAGCAAAAGAATCTTACCTTGAAAGAGATGATAAATGCAATATTATTATGTTCTGGGTTGCCTCTAAACTGTGGAGAGAATGTTTTGTCAGCAAATTATATTTTAAATAAGGTGCCCCGAAAAAATATAGACAATACTCCATATGAATTGTGAAAATGAAGGAAACCTTTCTATAAATTCTTATGAATATGAGATGTTTTGCTAAAGTGGTTGTACCTACATCTAAGAAAGTGAGAATCTGTCCAAAAATAGTTGATTTCATTTTCATGGGCTATGCACATAATAGTAGTGCATATCAATTCTTTGTACATGAGTCAAAATTTCTAAACATACACAAGAACACGACAATAGAATCAATAAATGCGTCATTTTCTAAACATGTATTTTCTTGTAAGTTCAAAGAAGGATTAAGTTCATCAAAACGAACATTTGGTCCAAACACGAAGAAAATAAAGAGGTTCAAGATAAACACAGATGTAGTAGAAAACAAAGGATAGAAAAACCTTTTGATCCGAACTTTTTAACCTATATGCAAAAAAGTGAACCTTGAACTTTTAAAAAGGTGGTAAACTCTACTAAAGGACCTTTGTGGAAAGAGGTCATTAAAGCGAAATTGATTCTATACTGCAAAATGACACTTAGGAGTTAATGGAGCAATTGATAAATAAAAGGTGAGGCTTGACTACAAGAAGGTCTAGACTACTTTGATACCTATTCTTCCGTGACAATAATAAATTTCATAAGGATGGTACTAGCAATTGCTACCATTCTCAATCTTGAAGTACATCAAAATGATGTGAAAACAACTTTTGTTGGATGGAGATTTGGATAAAGAAATCTACATGGAACAACCTGAGGTTTTTACTGTACATAGACATGAAATGAAAGTCTACAAATTGGTGAAATATTTGTATGGTTATAAACAAGCACCAAAACAATAACATGAAAAAATCAACAGTACTATGATAGAAAGTGGATTTGAAATCAACAAATGTGATAAATTTGTTTAAATCAAAGACATTGAGAATGGATATGTTATTGTGTGTCTATACGTTAATGACATACTCATTGTTGGTAGTATATGATGATCAAATCTATCAAAGATGTGTTGAATTTAAGATTGACATGAAAGATATGAGACTGATCGATGTTATCTTAGGACTAAAGATCTCTAGAATATCAGATGTTGTCTTAAATCAGTCACCTTATATTGAATATATTGTTGAAAAATTGAGTAAAGATGACACTCGTGTTGCCAGAATACCAATAGACATAAGTGTACATCTATCCGGAATAAAAATAATAGAGTAGTTTAATGTACTTAATGAGTTGTACAAGACCTGACATAGCATATGCAGTAAATGAACTAAGTAGATATATGAGGAATCCTGGAGCCGGCCATTGGCAGGAAATTGTAAGAGTACTAAAATATTTAAGAAATATAAGATATCAAGCTCTCCTAAAAGGATAAAGTGATACAAACTAGATATCAGACATAAAAGACTCAATGTCTACTAGTGGATATATGTTCACACTAGGAGAAGCAGTTGTGTCTTAGAAATTCTTGAAACAGGCTATTATAGAAAGATCCACAATGAAATCTAAAATTATTGTACTGGATAACTATAGGGAAGATGCAGAACGACTACACCATTTCTTAGAGGATATTCCAAGGTGTTCAGAGCATGTATTTGCAATATGAATACACTTTGATAGTCAATCTACAATTGCCAGAGCACAGAGCAACATGTATGATGGCAAGTCAAGACATAATAGACAACTAATCTCTTATGGAAGTAAATCCATTGACTAGTAAGGTCAAAGGACAATATTGTGGATCCACTAATCAAAAGGTTACATAGAGGGTTAGTTGAGAAATCATCGGGTGGAATGGGACTAAAGCCCATGAAAAAATAGATTGATACAATGAAAACCCAATTTGGCTAACTGGAAACCCAAGATTTAGATACCAAGGGACAACTTAATTGTAAAGATTGAAAGCCCAAGGTTAACCAACCAAGAGGGGGTGAATTGGTTTTTTTTTTTAATTGAAAAATTAATCTAAATTCAAGCAAATAAATGCTAAATAGATCAATTCAAATAATAAGCACAAATATAAAAGCCATAAGTTAAAGGGAGAGAAGATACAAATGATGTATTTGTGGAGGTTCGATTCAAAACAACGATCTACGTTCTCCGTTACCAAACACTCCGACACGAGCAATGCCTTTTCATTATGTTGATTGACTTATAGTTCAATCCAACCCTTTACAACGCTTTCATTGACTTACAAACAAAGTTTCAATGACTTACAAACAATGGCACTGATCCTTATACAATGTTGAGATTTACGGAACCTCAACACGAATCACTATTGAGCTTTAACAGGACCTCAATAGGACCCACACTATTGAGGTTTAGGGGATCTCAATATGATCCACACGGTGACTTACAACAAAGAGTACTGATCCTAATACATTGTTGATATTTACGGGATTTCAACATGATTAACACTTTATCAAAGTGATTTTACAATGAGATTCATCACTTGATTAATAATACAAATAAGTTAAGTATTAAGAGAGCCTAACACTTCAATGAATAGCAATAAATAATAGCTCAAGTGTTAGATAAAAGACTTTGATGTATATAATAATTAGAAATATAATAATTAGAAATTTGATTCAAACAATCAAAGTTTTTTAAATAGAAGATAAAGAAGAAATAAATGTAATATAAGTTCAAATATCTTCTCAAAATATATATGTGTGTTAATGAATTATTGTAATAAATTAAGTACCAAGAAAGAGATTTAGAAACTTTGATGATTATGATAATTTTACAAGTTTGATTCAATCAATCAAAGTTTTTAATATGAAGTAGTTATAAAAAAAAATATGCAATGTAAGTTCAAAAAAAAATTCAAAATATGTCTATATTTTATGAATACTATAAATAAGTTAAGTACAAAAAGAGATATGAAAAAATTTGATGAAGATGATGATTAAACTGAATCAATCAAAGTTTTTGATATGAGGAAATAAATGAAATGAATGCGAATTTAAGCTTAAAGAAATCTCTCAAAATATATAACACTTTGATACTCTTGAAGAATGATTGTTTTTTAATGCAAGAAGTAGATGTATTTATAGAGTTCAAAATGTGAAAAAGTCTGGGAATTTAGATGACCATACCTGGTCGACTGATTCTTATCCGAATAACCAATATAGCCGTTTGTATAGAAAAATCAGATATCAGAATGGTCAAATTTTGAACTATTGGAAATTTTCAATTGACAGTCATTGGTCGACCACCTTTTCCGGCCGGTCGATCTCCACGCAATTCAGCTTTTTTTACGTTTTGACTCCATTTGTTCTAATTTGAAAGTTTTGAAAGGCATGAATTTTTGGAAAGTATTTTTAACTAACTTTTCAAGATAAAAAGTGTTTTTCAAGACCAAATATCATTTTTAAAATTCATTTTCACATTTGATCAAATCAATGCATTCGAATGACTTTTAATGCACAAAATTGTTTTTAATGCATGGAAGGGTTTTGAGTTTAAGCATTCATTATCATATATCTACATTTACACTTTAGCTAAGAAATCAAGTATTTAATCTTGCTCTGAAATTTGGCTCTTAAGTTCTTGAATGGGACTTCGATCTTGACTTCCTTTATGAATCCGATTTGTGATGATAGCTTTTGATCATTTGACGATCATCAATCAATTTTCCATTGTATACGTTGAAAGACTATAATCACTTGAATTCAATTTGTTAGTAAATAA
>CAIGRP010018462.1:0-16787 GCA_903798385.1 Fraxinus cuspidata
TACTTCAACATGGTGGTCATCTTTTTTGTTGTGGAATTACATAATCTATGGCATATAATAGAACACTTGTCCCTCTTGGGTTTTAGGTAATAATTTCTTTTCGAACATTTTTGGATTTACTCGTGATGTTGGGGTGGTTATTCATTCCCAGGACAATGCTTTTATTTTGCACGATTTGACAATTCTCCAACTGTTTTATAGAAAGAAAAAATGACTATTTTGGGACTAAATGGAACCCTCTGTCTAGTTGGGGGATGTGCACAACTCGGATGAACGATGGAAACTAAAATTGTTGAATTATCTGTCCAAAGAAATTTATAAGGCTTAACGAGAGAGATCAATCAAAATATTATTCATGAGTAATGGAAAAGTTGAAACATAACGAACAAGACCATAAATAAATTTGGATTTTGAAACAAAGGTCTAGCTTCTCTTGTGTTCACAATCCATATTCTTAGCTTGCTATCCTCATGCTTGAAAAGAAAATAGTCATTGTCATGCTTTCCAATGGGATTTATTCTGAATCCCACATCGAAAGTATGGGCTTCCTTTGTGTGGTATATGTAGGCTTGGGTTCTCCAACCACATTGGTTAGCTTTTGTGGTCTAGCTCTTCCAAGTTCTATGACAATGGTATCGGAGCAGGCATCATATCTTCTGGCCTCGGTGCCCACTTAAGTTGTATGGGCACCTGCTCAACGTGGACGTCGAGTCGGAAGCGTGATGGTTTGTCATGATTTCCAGTGGGATTTATGGGAATCTGAATCCCACATCGGAAGTATGGGCTTCCTTTGTGTGATTTATATAGGCTTGAGTTCACCAACCACATTGGCTAGTTTTTGTGGTCTAGTTCTATGATAAGAGAGAAATAAAATTAGTATCTCAAGAAACACATGAAATCAAACTTGTTTAAGTTAGTGCAATTGCATTTAATTATCTAGTTGTTTGGTGGTTGTCTTTACAATACAAAGTTGGCACACCTTAAGTTTCACTTATCTGGCATAATGATATTTTAATTGAATGCAATTGCAGTACCTTAAACAAGTTTGATTTCATATGTTTCTTTAGATATTAATTTTATTTCTCCCATTGTAATGACATTTTGATTCTCAAACATGAGGATTGCACTGGTAGCAAGTTAAGAATATGAGTTGTGAATGTGGAAACAAGAGAAGGTAGACCTTTATTTCAAAATTCAAATATATTTCATAAATGTGTTCTTATTAGGTATGTTTCATCTTTTTTCGTTGGTCACGAATAATATTTTGATTGATTGCTCTCTTTCATTATGCTTTCCAGATTTCTTTAGACAGATTATCCAACCATTTTAGTTCCCATCATTCCTCCGTATCTTGTACATATCCAAGTAGATCGAGGGTTTCATTTGCTCTCAAAATAGAGTCCTTTTTTCTTTCTATAAAACGGTTGAGGAATTGTCAAATCTTGCAAAATAAAAGCCCGGTCTAGGGAATGAATAGCAAATCCACATCACGAGTAAATTAAAAAGGTTCGAAATAGAAATTGTTACCTAAAACCCATAGGGGTAAGCGTTCTATTATATGCCTCAGAACATGCAATTTCATAAAAAAAAATATGACTAGCATGTTGAAATAGTATTACGGTCATGATACTACAAATGAATGACCACCAATAGCAATTTTGTTTGGACGAACCACCTTTATAATTTGATTTTTAATATGGAAAGACTAATTTCGGACTTTCCTATAAAGGTGACTCATCCAAACAAAATTATTATTGGTGATCATTCTTTTGGAGTTATCATGACTCATCCTACTTCAACATGGTGGTCATCTTTTTTGTTGTGAAATTGCACGATCTATGGCATATAATAGAACACTTGTCCCTTTTGGGTTTTAGGTAATAATTTCTTTTTCGAACATTTTTGGATTTACTCGTGATGTTGGGGTGGTTATTCATTCCCAGGACAATGCTTTTAATTTGCACGATTTTACAATTCTCCAACTGTTTTATAGAAAGAAAGAAAAAATGATTATTTTGGGACCAAAAGTAACCTTCGGTCTACTTAGGGGATGTACACAATTTGGATGAATGATGGAAATTAAAATTGTTGAATTATCCGTCCAAAAAAATCTTTAAGGCATAACGAGAGAGGTCAATCAAAATATTATTCATGAACAATGGAAAAAATGAAATATAACTAACAGAACCATAATTATAAAATATACAAAGGTCTAGCTTCTCTTGTGTCCATATTCTTAGCTTGCTACCAGTGCTATCCTCATGCTGAGAAGCAAAAGCTCATTGTCATGCTTTCCAGTAGGATTTATTCTGAATCCCACATCTAAAGTATGGGCTTCCTTTGTGTGGTATATATAGGCTTAGGTTCTCCAACCACATTAGTTAGCTTTTGTGGTCTGACTCTTCCAAGTTCTATGAGAATGGTATCAGAGCAGGCATCATGTCTTCTGGTCTCGGTGCCCAGTTAGGGTGTATGGGCACCTGCTCAACGTGGACGTCGAGTCAGAAGCGTGATGGTTTGTCATGATTTCCAGTGGGATTTATGGGAATTTGAATCCCACATCGGAAGTATGACCTTCCTTTGTGTGATTTATATAGGCTTAGGGTTCTGCAACCACATTAACTAGCTTTTGTGGTCTGGCTCTTCCAAGTTCTATGATAAGGGAGAAATAAAATTAATATCTCAAGAAAAACATGAAATTAAGCTTGTTTAAGGTGTTGCAATTGCATTCAATTAAAACGTCATTATGTTAGTCAAGTGAAACTTAAGGGTACACTTGGTATGTAAAGACAACCATCGAACAACATATATATTTCTATGCAATTAGGAACTACTTGCCTCATCGGTTTGTACACTGAAGCATTTGTGCTGACTATCGTTTGACCTAGTTGGGAAAAAAAAATTTATTAAAAACAATCCGCAGCTAAATAACAACTTAAAGCATTTTCTGCAGCACATTAAACATGAAATGGAAATCTTTTGTTTGTAAAGTATATATTTTTTAATCCCTATATATCTTTGAACTAAATTGAACATTTCATGTGTATTTACATCACAACCATTGATATCAGAGACAATATTATGCAATGTAAATGAAAATATTCTTTTAATTTCACTTCTTAATGGTAAACACGTTCTTCTGGATGTTTGATCCGGTGCATTTACAACACAAGTGGCAATATATTGTTAGTTTTAATAGGGTAAAGAATCATTGTGCATAGACCTTATGAAATGAGGATACATGGAGATCACACAACTTAATTCTTATCACTTCACAAATCAAACTTTTGCACCATTGAAATGTTGATTGCCTCTTTTGAAATACTTTTAACTGGTTCTATAAATATTTTGATCGCTATATTTGTATAATATGTCCTAGAAACAAAAAAACATTGTTATCAAAACCCCAAATTACTAAAAACATACTAAGAAAAAATTATTTTACTCACGTGTGAGGTATCATATTACTATTCTCATCAATTCGAAGCCCAGCCATCTTTTCATGTGACTTAGATAATTCGGACAAAGTAGTTACAAGTTGCTTATACATAGTTACTGTTTTATGTCTGCATGGAGGATATAAATTGATTGGGCTGTCTGTTAAATATTTCCAATAATTCTGGTGGATTTGATATCAGTACATTTGGTAAAATCCAAGGAGGAAATGGTACATGTCACGTGTTCTCTTTTAATTATTGATTTGGTTCTCTTCGTTGCCCCAACACTTTTTTTGCTAATGCGACCCTGTATTGATCTCAGTTGCTGCACGGAAGCCAGGTTTTGTGTCATTGGAGATTCTACCGTGGAAGGTATATTGTTGGGTTTTCTCCATCGTTTAGGCTGTAGTATAGAATTTGTTTTTCTTACTTTTTTTGTTAATGGGTGACTTTGTTTTCAGCTGTAAGAAAGCCCTCAGTGGCTGCTATTGATGGTCTAGCACTGGGTGGAGGCTTAGAATTGGCAATGGTGACCTCTGCTGTTTGTTTCAGTTCCTTATACTTTCTTGTTGAATTTGTGAAATGACTTTTACCGTCTTGGGTGATTTCATCTGGCAATTATTAGAACTAACGATACTGTGATGCCAAAAATTTCTGGAGACTTTATGAAATGCGTTTATGGATAGAGTTAGGTCTTGTCACGAAAAAGGTGCAAAAGAAGTTCGGTGGTTGTTTTATTTTATGATTAAGATTGGTGGTGGCAGTGTTGATGTTTTAACACGATTAAGCTGTATAAATAATGTTTTTAGCATGAAACTTTCTGACAAATCCAATTGCCCTAGAGATGTGGGAAGCACTGTTGAGGGGTTGAGAAACTATAAATATTTTTGTGCAAGTTACTTGTGTTAAAGTTGGGGGTACTGGCAGTGAAGAAGTGCTTGGTGGGTCCTGCTATCTGTTTCCTTCAGACTGGTGGGTGAATAAATGACCAGAAAATGGACACTAACTTTCTTCTTTTCATTATATCATTTTCTCTTGTGCTCGAGTTTCTGAACTGATTTATGTTATTGCCACTTGATGACTACAATTTAATCCCCTATAGTCCCTTTGTTATGAGGGCGAAAGAATTTTGAAATGTATTTCTGCATCCAATTCAATGAATTTCCCCCACCATGTGTTTGTTGATTGCTTGAGTGGAGTATTTTCACATCACACCATGTAGTTATATCATGTTCATTTGCTTTTGTGCAATCTCTAGTCATCTATATCCTAGAAACACAGGCACTGCCACGCCTTTTAGGTCTAGCAAAGGCGCTTGAAATGATGCTGATGAGCAGTACTTTGCCTATAAATCACTCCAGTAATTTGGGTGCGTAGCTTGTTAACTTTTGTTTTATATGTAATGCATGTATCTCTCTTACAAAGACATCAAAGCCTGTAAAGGGCAGGAGGCTTTACGTTTAGGCCTTGTGGATGCCGTAGCTTTACCAAATGAATTAGTGAATACTGCTTGTCGCTGGACTCTTGATATTTTGGAGCAAAAAGACCTTGGATAAACAGTTTCTACAGGACTGACATGTTAGAACCTCTAGGCAAGGCAAGGGAAATACTAAAGCTGACATTTTTTCCATTCAAGGGACTTCCCAGTTCTTATTTCTTGTCATAATTATCTAGCTACCCATTTAAAATTACTGGTTGTTTACTCTCTAATTACCAACAAGTTCTAGGCGTCAGCGATCTAGGCTTGAAACCAAGGTGATTCAACAAGGTAGCGATACTTGGTGGAGGGCTTATGGGCTGGAATAGCAACGGCGTTGATTCTTAGTGATTACCCAGTTATCCTGAAAGAAGTCAGTGACAAGTTCCTACAAGCTGGGATTGATAAGAGTAAAAGGCGAGAAAGGTTTGAACCTCAATTTGACATTTAGGATTGCATTCAATAGAAAAAATAATAATAATAATAAAATCTAAAGCTGTTTGTTATTTATGTCATTCAGCAAATTTGAAAAGTCGTGTTAAGAAAGGGAACACGAGTCGAGAGAAGTATGAGAAAAATATTTCTTTACTCAAAGGTCCCTTGACTACGAAAGCTTTAGAGATGTGGACATGGTCATAGAGGTAACTTTAAGATGTATTATTAGTAAGTGTATATTCAGCGCCCCATACCCTGCCCTTCTCTCTTTCTCTGGGCGACCCCTTTTTTTGTGTTATAAACTTGTGGAATAGGCTGTAATAGAGAATGTGTCTCTGAAGCAGCAAATATTTTCAGATCTTGAAAAATTTTGTCCCCCGCAATGCATACTTGCAAGTAATACATCCTCTATTGATCTGAATCTTATTGGGGAGAAGACCAGGTCTCAGGATCGTATCATTGACGCCCACTTTTTCAGGTAAAATTTAAGGCTGTTTTTTTATTGATTTTCTTGTATTTTTCTTTGATATAACAATTATTTCATTTTATTGCAGTCCAGCACATGTGATGCCACTTTTGGAAATTGTTCGTTCTCAGAAGACATCGCCTCAGGTAATTGTAGACTTACTGGATGTTGGGAAGAAGATAAAGAAGACGCTAGTCGTGGTTTGAAATTGCACTGGTTTCGCTGTCAACGGAATGTTTTTCCATACACTCAAGCTGCCCTATTACTTGTTGAACGTGGTACAGATATCTACCAGATTGATAGGGCAACTACGAAATTCGGAATGCCTATGGGTCCATTCTGGTAATATTATGCGCTTGCGGCCCCACTATGTCACATGACATATTATATCACTTTTACTGCTTCTTAAGGGTTAAATCTGTTGAGTTGCTGCTTATGGTTATAATTACAATTCCGTAGATTGTGTGACCTTGTGGGTTTTGGTGTTGCAATTTGTTTTGAATTTCCCAGAGAGAACTTACAAATCAATGTTGATACTGCTTATGCAAGAGGATAAGAGAGCTGGTATATCTTTCTTGTAATCTCAAAACTTGTTGCTAACTCATATTGGCATGTTTGGTAAGGGTGGATTTGAGGACACTCGATAGTAAGTATATGGGATAGTAAGTATATGTGCAATTGGTAAAGTTTATTTGATGTATTTTTTATCAAATAAAGTGTTTCATGGAAATTCCTCTTGCCTTAGGTGAAACCACTCGCAGAGGGTTCTATGTTTATGATGAAAAACACAGAGCCAACTCAGATCCAGAAATAAAGAAGTGCATTGAGAAGGCAAGGGAGGTTGCCGGTGTCACCATTGACCCTAAGGTTACTTACTCATTTGTACCACTTCACTATTACAATGATATATTTGCAGTCAAAGCTACCGAGCTGGACATATTTGCTGTTATTTCCTCCTTACAGGTTTGTTTACTATATTGAATTGGAAAGAATTCATTTAATAATATTTATTTAAAAAAATAATTCCTTACAACACTCAACGACCAGGGGAGGGATCATGTTTTGGGCTGATACTCTTGGATGTAAATACATTTGTCTGAGATTGAAGGAGTGGTCGAATTTGTATGGAGGATTCTTCAAGCCCTGCTCTTATTTGACGCAGTGAGCTTCAAAGGGAGCTCCCCTGGTGAGAATTTCAAGTTATTTCTTTGTGCATTATTGATACACGACCCTCTAGGACTTCCTTGGTAATATTTATTGAAAAGTAGGATTTAGTTGTCCAAAAAATGTTACGCTTAACTGTCTTTGGTTAGTTTGTTGTTATTATATACTTATAATAGTTAATTTTCAAGTTCATTGGAATACTCAATAATTTTTTTTGAAAGCCTTCTAACTTATGAATTTTCTCCATTCAAACTGCATTTATGGAATGTTTGGTGGGGTGGATTAGACAAACGTTGGATGGTATTAAGGCAGTAAAAGAAGTTGAAAGTATCATTATTACAGCCTTTTGAGGTCTACTGTGCACCAAATGTCCAAGTATTGTTGTAGTATGGTTAAGCTGCTTCACACATTATATTCCAATTGGTCAACTGTAACATTTCTTTGCCTAAGAAATTTAAATCTTATGTTATGCAGAGTTCAAGCGTGGATCCGACCAAGGCTCGCTTATAAGGCCGATTTGCTGGTTGCTAATCGTCTGGTTCGTATCATATGTAATTTTCTTTGTTTTATATGCTTTTATTTCATCCCTGCGTTAGAAAGGGTTGAGAACAGCTCAATAATGGCTATGGAAAATGGAGTATGGTATGTAATTGTGAGAAATTAAGGGAAGGAAACCTTTGAGCAATTTTATATCAAATCTTATGTATTCCTATTGTCGTGTCCAATTTTATACCAGTGGAAAATAAAGTTACCTTTTACTGTTGGTTCCGTTTTTCAATCAAGAAGATTGTTGTCCCGAGAGCTCTGAATTTACTAACCAAAAGTAATCAAATATGCGGATTGGCAAAATTTCACACTCCATCCCACCCGTCGCTTACTACACATCCGTGCAAAATGTGGCGGGAAGGGAAACACGTCTATATGTTGTCTTGAAATATTGTACTTCCTTTTCTAGTACCAGCTAATGTCTACCAAAAAAAGACGGAGAAGCTAGTTTGTCTCGTACAAAAGATATGGTAATCGGCCGGACTCAACTCAACCGAGTACGAACATTGCGTTTTTGAACTTACTATCGATGTGATTTCAGGCCATTTATCCAGCAATCGATCATGCCCATGGGCGTAGAAGCTAGATATAAACAAGAAAAATCCATCTTAAACGATGCTCATTTCATATGTATGAGGTATCTATCAAATATTATTATCATATGAGATGACAAAATAGGATTGTGGAACCCTATGTTATGAGCCTGTCCCATCTCAGGATTGATTGATAATATGACCCTTCATCACTCTCCTATCCGAACCCTAAAAACATCAAAATTTATTAACTTGCCTGAATTTGAGACTTATTAACGAGTTTGACATCGTGTGTTCACTGTTTTTTTATATGTTGGTTTTGAATTATTCTACATATACATTGGGTTTACGCCTTGATTTAAATAATGTTCAAGTGACATTTCATCATTGGCTAGTGGAAAAATAGTACATGTAGCAAAACCCATTGATTTTACGGTTGTGCTAAATGTATATATTAGCTTTACATAGCGGTTTACATACACATGATGTAGTGAGATATGATTGGATCAGGAAAAATCCTTTTTTGACACCTCATATGTATGTAAATCATTATGTAACTGTTATGTACAAGTAACATTATTTTTTATTAACGATACTACACGTACACTCTTCGGTACACTTTCATTTACATTCTTCCACACGACAATATCTACACTCTTGATATTTCAACTAATCTATCACATCAAATTTTCTTCACACGAAGAGGAATATCTAAGCTGTAAGAATGTATATTTAACTTAATTCAAAGGTTATTAGACATTTTTATTAATGACAAATGACCGTACAAAATTAAAATGGAAAAGTGCTGTTATTTTCTTCTCAACGAAGATAGTAAAAAAAAATTCGAGAAATTAGGTTTAAAGTATATAACCTTTTAGTTAGTATAGTTTTAGGTCCCTAATCTAGTTAAATGTGTAAATCTCAATGTTACAAAAATCATCATTACGAACATTAAAATCTCACACTACTCGAATATGTGGAGCAAATTAATCAAAGTACTTATTGTCCAATTTCAAATCGCATGCACTTTTAACATCCAGATTAATATTTTTGCTACATGTAAATTCTAATTCAAAAATTTAAATAGGTTGCTTTTTTGGAAGTCAAAAGATTCGAACTCAAGTCGTCTAAAATGTTTTGGAGCCTGACCGTAATTTTCATTTTATTTTCACATTTTCCTTTCCATTTACTTATAACTGCTACCAAACATGGCCATTAGGCTTTGGCACCAGAAATACCAGTAGGGTCTTAGAATTTGCTAGTGTAAGATGTACCTAAGGGTGTACCAGGGGCTTTTTGTACCATTTTTCTTTTCTTTTCTTTTCGACCCACCCCTATGTGAGGGTAGTGTAACTCCTCATGTACACCTTATGTACCATTAGCAAAATCTTAGGTCTTTTTGTCCCATTTTTCTTTTCTTTTCTTTTCTTTTCTCAAAATATAAACTAGTCAGTTTCCACGTGCTCCTGTGGACCCCACCCCACCTCACCATCAGTTCCCTACTTCAGTGCCAAATTCTGCACCTCTTCATTCATTTACACCCTCACACCTCCCTCTTAGTGTGTAGCCAGCAATTTTCAAGCATTTGAGATATCATTTTTGCCAGCATATAAAACGGAAGTACCAAAAAATCAAGAATCCATATGGGCAATTGATTTTCTGTCCAAGAATTCAAGATTTTGGGACTGAAAAATGGTTATGGAAGTGGTGCATGAAGACATTGGAGTAGGTAACATGCAATGTACAGACCATCCGTACAAGAACAGCACCCCAGGTGGGATCTGTGCATTTTGCCTCCAAGAAAAGCTAGGAAAATTAGTCTCCTCTTCATTCCCTCTACCCATTTCTTCCTCTACTTCTTCGTCTTCTTCCCCTTCTTTTAGATCTGAATTTAGCAACGTCACCGGCACTGCCACTGCCACCACCACATCCCTTCAAGTTCGCCGCTATGCATCCTCATCTGCCAGATTGCCTTTCATTTTGACACAAAGGAAAAATAAAAATAAAGATGGTGCCATTTCAGATTTCAAGAGAAGCAAGTCTACCACTACTCCAGGAAGAGGTATCCATTTCTTAGATGAAAAATATCGAGATTATAGCCCTCATAAAAGAGGGTTCTGGTCCTTTCTTTACTTGTCAAAACATTCAAGTACAACCAAGAAAATTGAAAACCACTATAAAGATGTAAAGTTTTCATCTAGTAGTGTAAGTGGTAAAATGAAATCAAGGGACAAGAAGGAAGAAATTGTGGGTTGTGAAGAAAATGAGAGTCCAAGAATGGTTTCAAGATCCAGATCTGTTGGTTGTGGAAGTAGGAGTTTTTCTGGTGATTTCTTTGAAAGACTTTCAACTGGCTTTGGTGATTGTGCTCTTCGTAGAGTGGAGTCTCATAGAGAAAGCAAATCTAAATTTAATTCTGTACACAAAAATGGAGGTAATAACGGGCAGGTTCAAATTAAAGAGAGAGTTAGATGTGGAGGGATTTTCAGTGGTTTTATTGTCACTTCATCTTCATCTTCATCATCTTCATCTTCCCATTGGGCTTCATCTTCAACTGAAGGTACTGCAGCAAAAGCTACTGTAGGGAATCTTTCTCATGGGAGGAGTAAAAGCTGGGGATGGACATTTGCAAGCCCAATGAGAGCTTTCAGCAAGCCACCAAAGAGGGATTCATCTTCTTCAAATAAGAATGCTACTCTCAATCTGGCTGCAATTCCTTCCTTGTTGGCTGTTGGGGGTTGAGAAATTGAACAGAAAATAATCTTAGTTTACTGGGTGATTAGCTGATACAGTCCATACATTTTTACTTGTCATTATGTTTATTAATGTTTCTCTGTTTTACGTTGTGGGTACATTTATTTATCCTTCATTAAGTATGTTAGTTCATTAATTATAGTTTGGTTTTTCTTAAGTTGAATGGTAATCAGTATTTCAGGCCTTTGTAATAATTCAATGTGATTTGCATATAGAAGTTTGAATGTTGGTTTGTATTGTCTGTGTTGTTGAATTTTTTTATTTTTTTAACATGAGAAATGTCTTTTTCTTGTATTGGTGATTGGTAAGGTTATTTAGGGAACGTTTGATTAATATTATCGAGGAAATAATGTATTTTAAATAGTAATATGATGAGAAATATGTGATTAAAAAGTAAAGAAAAGTTATTGATGTGATGAAAAATATTATTTTTATTGAAAAATGCGTGATTGAAAATGAATTTTGAAATAATGTATTTTAAAAAAATGTGTATCAAACATGGACTTATAATGTTATGCCTAAGGCATTGCATTTCACCCATGTTGAATGACCTCTTGACTTCCTACACGAGAAACATTTATCTTTCTAAATTTAAGAGAGTCCATTTGGCAAAGCATTGGAATACTTAGAAATTATTTTTGAGATTAAGAAGTTGTCTTTAGGTTTATTTGAATAATTTTCTTGACATGTTTTGTTTGATTAAAGGAATTTTAAAAGGAAATTGGTTTAAGATGACTTATAAACTCTTTTACTTTGAAAAGTAAAAAGGAAAAAAATTGTTAATCTCTGCGCTAAGCCTTTTGATGCATCTTATATTTAGGATTCATAAATGGATAGTGACTGATTTAATCAAAAACACTATTTTTGTAGTTTATGATTACTGACTTTATGCATGGCTGTGAAAAAGTTTTTAATACACAAGATTGTGGATTTGGATTAGATTTCTTGATGTCTCAATCCAGGGTCTCTTCTGTTTTTTGTTGTCTTTTCAGATGGCCATATATTAAAGAGGGGGGTTGGGGGGAGGGGGGGTTTCAATGTCACTGGCTGAGCATGTGCAATGATGCTGCTTGCATTGTCTAATCCATGTTAAAGAAGTTGGAAAATGTGGAAGAAGCATCATTATCCTAAGAGTTGCACATGTATGGTTAAGGACACATTTGAAAGGTCTTAACCTAGAGTTGGATTCTTGGTACATATCTAATCCTAATGTAAAATAAATTTAAATTATGATTTAAATCTTTAAAGTGGTTGAAGACCTCTCAAATGGAAACATGCAAAGATGTAAATTATATTTTCCGATAGAAAGTGTAAAAAATGATGTAAATTTACATATTTCTTTATATCCGCAAGAGGCAAAATGTGGATTTAGGTGTTTCTATTTGAACAAAATTTAAATTTAATAGGAGGTAAATAAGGATGCAAAAATGATTTTAAATATATCAATTTATATCCAATTTTATACTACCATTAGAGATACTCTTAAAAAAGCATGAATTGTTTATTCATTTTCATCTATAGATCTTCAAAATTTATACATTATTGTGTTAGCTAGCAATGAACTAGACGGAGTGGTGAAAAATGAGTTATATAGTTGATCCTAAAGTTACTAAGCACAAGATTTAGTTTACAATCATGCTACATGTACACCGATGTTTACATCTTTATTGACATTCTTTCATATAGTATCATTATATTCTTTGATTTTTCCAATAATCTTTAACATCGTTGCTCACGTTGTGTCACATGGGAGGGAATGTCAAGCAAGATGTACACCTAGATTAATTCTTTAGCTTATTATTGTTTATTGAATTGTGAAGCATTGATAAAACATTTTTTGGAGATGAATAGTGAAGATTTTTTTATTAGTAATTAAAATATGTGGTGTCTATTTATTGAACAAGTGTCGGTCAAATATATATATTTATATATATATCATAATTTAACATGTCATGAAATGATTGCAAAGGATTTGATAATTAACCATTTAGTTTTATAAATTGAAAAATAATTCATAATAAGAGTGGAGGAAGACAAATTCAAAGATAATGAAAGACATGATGTGTAGGAGGACAAAATGCAAAAGGACATGGAGAAAGGGTTGTTTCTAGGAAACACTAATGGTGGATCATATAATTATAGGATGGATTCTAAAGGTGATATACTTTTAGAAGGCTTAGATATGAAGAGACTCCGCTTAGATATTTGGGGCCCTGTGTCTGTAGGGATATTTCTTCCTATCCTCCAAGCTGAAAGCCGGATCCGAACATTTAACCTTTTATATTATACTAGTTTTCTACCCGTACACTGTACGGGTTGTAGTATTTTGAAGGTATTATTAGCGTTGTGAATAGTATTGAGGTATTGAGTAGGTAGGAGTAGTAATACAGTGTAATATAATTATTGATTTCGGAGGAAATGGATTTATCTAAGAGATAGCAAAAAAAATTTGATTTTGCCATAATTAAATAAATAAAATTCGAGAATACGTCATATTTTAAAGAAATAACAATAAAAATGATAAAAATAAACCTCGCAAACAATGAAAGAAAACATAAGTGAAAAAAGTTGAAAAAGAAATGTAGATGAACTTATAGTTCCCAATCAGGTACTTTATATTGAGTTCATAGAGAATATGATGACTAATTTCATCCTTGTTGAGCATGTATTCTGACAGTCTATTATTGGTTCGATGAATGTTTATACAGTCAGATTCACTCCAGTTATTTCACAGCAAACATAACTGAGAAAAAAAATAAACATGACCAATATATGAATAAAAAACATTTTCTTCTTCTTTTGCATGTCATCGTCACTGTCAGCTCTATCTTAGTCCTCTCTTCCTATTTCCTCTTTTAAGAGAAATGAGGGAAAGTTTGAATTTTTATTGCATTTGAAGATGGAGACGAGGAATTTCTGCTTTTCTTGTTTTTTTTTTTTTCTTCTTCTTTTTTCAGTGTTAACAATATTTTTTTTTCTAGTGCTAACAATAATTTACGGTAATATCTTCACGAAGTTATATGTATACAACAATAAGTTAATATATTTCAATTAGAAATGTCAAATAGCACATCATATTTATGTTAGAATTTATTGTACTACTACAAATAATAGTATCATAAGATACAATTTATTTACAAGTATAAGGTGAAGCATTTTTTTCCAAATTGAACAGCTATATTATTCAAATAGAATACAAGAGAAACTCATTTGTCATCGTGATCATTTCGCTATATTTTAGCTTCTAATAAATAATTGTAGGGAACATATAGATTGAGCAATTGTCTACTTACCTTTCTAAAATTTTTGAGAGCCTCTTTATTGACTTTACATAGAATCTAACTATTTTCTTTCCCTCCATAAGAATACGGTAATGAGAAAAGAGCTATAACTCCACAAAGGGAAATTACAAAGCAAAATAGAAACTCCTGAAAGCAAATATTTTATCAATGCAGTTAAGACCTAATGTTAAAGGACCACAAAGATACAAAAACAAAAGAAAGATTAGCCAAAAATATTGTAGTATACATCTTTCCCCACTTTTCCATTGCTGGAACCACCTCCATAGTCACCACGCCTTTGAAAAGGTTCATGGCATCAACATCAATAGATGTCCCATGACCACCAGAAATTTCCACATTTCCGTACAGGTTCCCATTGTCTGCTGAGTTTGTCTTGTACCCACGGCCACGACCATGTCCATATTCTCGTCCACCACGCCCTGGAGCAGATTCAGTTTTTTTCCTTTCCGACTACTCAATGAAGACAAATTTATGTATAAGGAATCATTAATAGTTAAAATAGTGATGATTTGAACATATACATAGTTGATGGGTAGCACCTACCTGTGACTTATTTTACTGCAATTTGGAGGAAATAATAAAAGTTCGTTTCAAAACTTATTTTACTGCAATTTGGAGGAAATAATAAAAAGGTCATTTCAAGGGGTAAATATAACAAAGCAAGAATTGATAATAATATGTAAGTGTCCATAAACCAAAGAATATTTTTTGATAAGAAAGAGAAGACCATCTGTGTATAGAAGTTGGACATTTCCCCTTCATGTTATATAATTTGAAGCATCAAAAACGACGGAATAAGAGTATCGAAGATGATGTTAAAAATAAGAAGAAAGTAGGCACTCTGTCTTACACTCCTAATCAATGAACTTTTACATTCACAATCAAAATTTTAACTTATAGACATTCTTGGTATAGTTATCCACATGTATAAAGTACAATTAAAAGATTATTTGTTGCAAGAACACTTGGTTATTCCACATATTTCAAAGCATTATGATGAAAATGTTACATAGATCTCATTTATTTCCTTTCTTTTTCAAATTAACAGTAGAAATAAAATAAAACATATTGGCAAATATTATTTAATTCTTATGCTTTGTGTCCTTGACAATGCATTAATTTCAATATTCCTGTCAAAAAAACTCATATACAAAAGCAGCATGTACCTTCTATATATATTGGACCTACGTTATCCAAGTCTGTTTCTGTTCTAGAATAAAATTGCAAGTCTGAACCAATGGAAATTCACCTGCATAAGGTCATTAGGAAAAGAAGAAAACAATTAGAACTCGAGTTTAATTGGATACTGCATGAAAGGTTAGCTAATTACTACTGCTCAACATAATTAAGATAAGACCTCGTGTCATACCTAACTTGCACTAACCAGCAGGGTATATCACAGAACACTTCCAATGATTTCTTTCTCCCTTGGTGCCAGTTCGCCCATATAACGTTGCAATAGTTCGTCATACATTGAGTAAGTGCTTAAAAAGTCTATGTCATGGAACAAGTTTAACATTGTAAACATTAAATACAACATATATTAAATGTCTCTGTGNCATAGCTGCCTATAAAATTTGAAATCTTAGACCCTGAAGCTCTAAACTTATATCCTCAAAATTAACTATAGTCAAGAGATATTGGGATCTTGTCTAAATGAACTCAATCCTAGTGGAGGATTCTCAACTAAACTTAAGATGATATTCTTCTAGAATTTCTTGTATCTTTTTATGAGGACAACTCGAAAATAGTTTACCACTATAATACCCCTTACTCAATACAAACTAAGCATAGACCATATTTTCACACAACGAAGAGTAAAAAAAAAAATTCTCACACTTGTTAAATCAAGACAACTTGAAACAGAATTGAACAAATGGGATTTAAGTCTTCTAAACTTAAGCACACTCACCGGTATCAATCGAAAAATTCTTAATAATCAATTCAAAACCAATGAAGGCTAGAATCAGGTTTTGAACTTAAACCTGATCGTGCCAATTGTTCACTTTGGACTTGTGTCGATGGTCGAATTTTCCTAAAAAAATTTCTCCCCATTGTAAAACAAACCTATGACTTCCTCGTTACCATATCACAAGAAGAGTGCCTCCAATACGAGTAAGAAAAGGAAGAAAGTTCAGATGAAGAAAAAACGTCACTTACAAAATAATGCAAGACAATGTAGAGAATGTTTTAGAATTGGTACATTTTGATATGTTCATTAAACAAATAGTCATTTATTAAATGCTACAAAAAAATATTTCTTACCTTCAAAAGTCAATTGCGCAACCCTCTATCATATGTTGTTCTCTGTGCGTGTAAAATGAGTACCTATAACACAAATTAGAGACAAATAACAAATGATAAGGAGAAGAAAGTGATGAAATAACAAAGCACTTGAAGTATCAAACCTAGATTATTCACAGTACCAGTACTGGGAGAGCTTTAATTATTAACACATCAAAATCATGTGATCTCATCAGTTATAACACCTAACATGTACTGTAATTTCAAATCAAATTGGTTACATAGAAGAAATGCTCGAGCTAAAGTGGCTCATAAATGTAACATACTTTAGACACAATGTCGAAAAGAACCAATGTAGAAAAATACTTCAATAATATTTTCCGCAATCCCTGTACTTGTTGTGTATCCTGTAGTGTCTAAAACAATTTT